>CAUYPK010096413.1:0-15454 GCA_963574355.1 Loris lydekkerianus
AGTGATTGGTGGGATTACATATGTGGTTCATCTTACAAGGGTATATGTGAAACTTAGTAAATGTAGAATGTAAATGTCTGCACACAATAACTAAGAAAATACCAGGAAGGCTATGTTAACCAGTGTGATGAAAATGTGTCAAACGGTCTATGAAACCAGTGTGTGTTGCCCCATGATTTATTAATGTACACAGCTATGATTAAATAAAAAAAAGGCTACTGATTTGTGGATATTGATTTCATACCCTGAGACATTACTGTATTCCCTGATGACTTCTAGGACTTCTTCCCCCCCCCTTTTTATAGTTGGAGATTCATTCAGGGTACAAGAATCTAGATTACACTCCTTGTATTTGTTAGGTAAAGTCCCTTTTACAATTGTCTCTTGCCCCCAAAAGGTGTGTCACACACTGAGACCCCACCTCCCTCACTCTTTCCTTCTCTCCACTCTTACCTTCTACCACTTCATTCCTTTTTCCCTCTCTCTGCTCTTCATTTCCTGTACCCCCTCATTCCTTCTCTGTCTTTCTTCTCTTTTCTCCCCCCACCCTTCACCATGTACTTGGTCATTAATTGTTCTCATATCAAAATTGAATACATAGGACTCATGCCTCTCCAGTCTTGTGATGTTTTACTAAGAATAATGTGTTCCACTTTCATCCAGGTTAATAAAAAAGATGTAAAGTCTCCATCCTTTTTAATAGCTGAATGGAATTCCATGATATACATATACCACAGCTTGTTAATCCATTCCTGGGTTGCTGGACATTTAGGCTGTTTCCACATTTTGGCAATTGTAAACAGGGCTGAAATAAACAGTCTAGTAGAAGTATCCTTATGGTAAAGGATTTTTTTTTTCTTCTGTGTAGATTCCCAGTAATGGGATTGTGTTGCGTGACTGGAGACATGAACGAACAGCAGCTTTGCCGTGGGTGTAAACTAGCTCCTGTAATTATTAAATCAAGAAACAGACTACACAAAATGAGATGAGATGGCATGTAGCAAAATTCTTTATTCCATGTTTTGACTTTATACATTTCTAGTCACATACACACTTAATCTATTATCTATTAGTTTCAGCATTACCTCAATTTACCTATCTGAAATTAACTTGAAAGGAAAAATTTTGTTATCATATCAATACAATCACCTTTGTAGTAAACCTCTTCTTCTAAACATTGACTAATTTCTGAGCAGGTATCTAAAGAAAGATCACAAAGAAGAAAGTATCCACAGGGGAACAGAGTAAATAGAAGAATATCTTCAAGCATTCACTCAGTTTACTCAATATGAAGTAATGACTGTGTCTTTCCTTCAGGGCAGAATACCTATATGTTGTTAACATACATCAACTCTCTGGCCCATATCTCCGAAGAAGGGCAGCATGCCCTTTGATCTCAGGCTTTATGGGGTGTACAGCTTTAGAGAAAAGGCTTAAGGAATTTATAACTCCAAGGAAGCCAACTCTGCATGTAACCCAGGGGGGGTCCAAGTCCCTTAAGCCTCAGGAAGAAAAGCAAGTCATTTTAAACTCACACTGAATTCACTTTGTGTGCTTGATGTAGGATATGTTTATTTCTAAATATTGCAGGATCAAAAGGATTGCAGGATCAAAAGGGAGGTCTAGCTTCAGTTCTTTGAGAGTTCTCCATACTTTCTTCAAAAAAGGTTGTATGAGTTTGCAGTTCCACCAGCAGTGTAGAAGTGTTCCCTTCTCTCCGCATCCATGCTAGGATCTACAATTTTGAGATTTTTGTGATGTGGGCCAATCTCACTAGGGTTAGATGATATCTCAGGGTGATTTTAATTTACATTTCTCTAATAATTAGGGACCATGAGGATTTTTTTATATGTTTCCTAGCCATTCATCTGTCTTCTTTATAGAAGGTTCTTTTCATCTCTTTTGCCCATTGATATATGAAATTGTTGGCTTTTTTCATGTGGATAAATTTGGGGTCTCAATAGAAACTAGTTATCAAGCTTTCATCTAATTCAAAATAGGCAAATTATCCTTTTTCATTGTGTAGGTTGTCTATTTGCTTTGTTTGTTGTCTCCTCAGTTGTACATTAGCTCTTCAGTTTAATTAAGTACCATTTGTTTATTTTTGTTGTTGCAATTACCACCGAAGTCTTCTTCATAAAGTCTTTTCTTAGGCTGATGTCTTCCAGTGTTTTTCCCATACTATCTTTGAGGATTTTTATACTTTCATGCCTTAATTTAAGTCATTTATCCATCTTGAATCAATTTTTTGTGAGTGGAAAAAGGTGCAAGTCCAGTTTCAGTCTTTTATATGTAGATATCCTGTCACAACCGACCATTTATTGCATAGGGAGTCTTTTTCCCAGTGTATGTTCTTGTCTGCTTTATCTTAGATTAGATGGTTGTAAGATGTTAGTTTCATTTTCTTGTTTTCTATTGGATTCCAAAAGTCTATGTCTCTATTTTTGTGCCAGTACCATGCAGTTTTGACCATTATGGCCTTGTAGTCAGTCTATAATTTGGTATGATAATTTCCCCAGCTTTGTTTTTATTGCTAAGAACTGCCTTAGCTATAGGGATTTTCCTTGTTCCATATAATATACAGAATCATTTTTTCCAAGTCTTGAAAGTACGATGTTGGTATTTTAATAGGGATGGCATTGAATTGGTAGAATGCTTTGGGAAGTATAGACATTTTAACAATGTTCATTCTTCCCAGCCATGAGCATGGCATATTCTTCTATTTGTTAATATCCTCTGTTATTTTCTTTCCTCGGGTTTCATAGTTTTCTTTATAGAGGTCCTTCACCTGTTTTGTTAGATATATTCCTAGGTATTTCATTTTCTTTGAAGCTATGAAGGGAGTTGTGTCATTAATTAGACTCTCATCTTGGCCTTCATTGGAGTATACAAAGGCTACTGACCTGTGGACACTGATTTTATATCCTGAGACATTACTGTATTTTTTTTTTTTTTTTTATGACAGAGCTTCAAGCTGTCACCCTGGGTAGAGTAACATGGCATCACAATTCACAGCAACTTCCAACTCCTGGGCTTAAGCAATTCTCTTGTCTCAGCCTCGCAAGTAGCTGGGACTAGAGGTGTCTGTCACAACACCCACCTATTTTTTGGTTGTAGTTGTCATTGTTGTTTGGCAGGCCCGGCTGGATTCAAACCCTCCAGCTCTGTTGTATATGGCTGGCACTTTAGCCTCTTGAGCTACAGGCGCTGAGCCCATTACTATATTTTTTAATTATTTCCAGGAGGCTTGTGGTTGAGTCTTTGGGGTTCTCTAATATAAGATCATATCATCAGCAAAGAGGGAGAGTTTGACCTCCTCTGCACCCATTTGGATGCCCTTTATTTCTTTGTTTTGCCTAATTGTATTGGCTAGAACTTCTAGCACTATGTTGAATTATAATGATGACAGAGGACAACCTTGTCTGGTTCCAGTTCTAAGTGGAAAAGCTTTCAGTTTTACTCCATTCAGTAAAATATTACCTATGTGTTAGTCATAGATAGCTTTGATTCGTTTAAAAACAATCAGTTTAGAAAAGGATGCTGGATTTTATCAAATGATTTTTCTGCATCTATTGGGACGATCATATGGTCTCTTTTTTTGCTTCTGTTGATATGGTGAATAACATTTATGGACTTGTGTATGTTAAACCAGACTTGCATCCCTGGGAAGAGATATACTTTATCATGATGTATTACTTTTCTGATGATAAGCTGTAATCTATTGGCTAGAATTTTTCTTGAGAAGATTTGCATCTATATTCATTAGTGAAATTGGTGTGTAGTTCTCTTTTTAGTTGTGTCTTTTCCTGGTTTTGGTATCAGAGTAATTTTGGTTCATAGAACATTTTGGGAAAGATTCTTTCCACCTCAATTTTTTTGGAATAATTTCTGCAGTATGAGGATAAACTCTGCTTTGAAGGTTTGATGGAATTCTGGTGTAAAGCCATCCAGACCAAGGCATTTTTGGTTGGGATATTTTTTATTGTTTCTTTGATCTCAGTCCATGAAATCTGTCTGTTCAGGAGATTTATTTCTCCCTGACTAAGTCTAGGGAGAGGGTGTGATTTCAAATAGTGATCCATTTCTTTCACATTATCAATTTCTGGGCACAGAGTTTCTGGTAGTATTTAGATATAATCTCTTGTATTTCTGTGGAAACAATTGTCATTTTCCATTTATCATTTCTGATTGAGGTTACTAGAGACTTGTATTTATTTATTTTTATTAAGTCATATATACATATATCATGAATACATTTATGCCTTTGTGAGATTCAATGTGTTGATTATTTGTACAAATTAGAGGGCTTACATCCTACTAATTAATATAGCTTTCACCTCATTTACTTAATCACAGTGTTAAAACATTTGTGTTCAATACTTGATAGATTTTACTTGTACCCTTGCAATATGCTCCACAGGTGTGGTACAACCATTAACCCTCCCTCTATCTAACCAACCCACTCCCTTCCCATCCCCTTACCTTCCCTCCTTCATCCTCAGCTATAGTTGTGATTCATCTTTCATATGAAATTGTGAGTGATTATAAATTGGTTTTATACTAGTACTGAGTACATTGGATATTTTTATTCCATTCCTGAGATACTTTACTAAGAAGAATATTTTCGAGCTCCATCCATGTAAACATAAAAGCAGCAAAGTCTCCATTTTTATTAATGCTGTATAGTATTCCTTGGTATACATACACCATAATTTATTAATCCATTCTTGGGTCGATGGGCACTTGGGCTTCTTCCAAGACTTGGCAATTATGAATTGAGCTGCCACAAACAATCTGGTGCAAATGTCTTTGTTGACAATTGATTTTTGGTCTTTTGGATATACACCTAGTAGAGAAATAGCAGGATCAAATGGCAGGTGTACTTTTAGATCCCTGAGTGTTATCCAAACTTCTTTCCAAAAGAAATGTGCTAAGTTGCATTCCCACCAGCAGTACAGAAGTGTTCCTTTTTCTTCACATCCATGCCAACATCTCTGGTTTGGGGATTTTGTGATGTGGGCTAGTCTTACTGGAGTTAGATGATATCTCAAAGTAGTTTTGGTTTGAATTTCTCTTATTAAAGATGATGAGCATTTTTTTCATGTCTGTAGACCGTGCACCTGTCTTCTTCAGACAAGCTTCTGTTCAAGTCTCTTGCCCACAATGAAATGAAATCACTTTTTTTTTCTTATTAATAAGCTTGAGTTCTCTGTGACTTCTTGTTATTAAACTTTTGTCAGAAATATAACCTGCAAAGATCCTATCTCAATCTGAGGGCTGTCTACTTGCTTTACTTACTGTGTTTTGGCAGTGCAGAAGCTTTTTAGTTTAATCAGATCTCAGTAATGTATTTTTGATATTGCTTCAATTGCCTGCGGGATCCTCCTCCTAAAGCATTCTCCCACTCCAATTTTTTCAAGTGTTTCCCCCTGCACTCTCTCCAAACATTTTTATAGTTTCATTTCTAAAGTTCTTTAACCAATGAAAGTTAATTTTTGTTGTAGGAGAAAGGTGTGGCTATAGTTTGAGTCTTCTACAATTTGCAAGCCAATTCATCCAGCACCACATGTTAAATAGAGAATCTTTTAACAATGAGTCTTTGGGGTTCTCTAATAAAAGATCATATCATCAGCAAAATGGGATATTTTTATTTATTTATTTTTTTATTAAATCATAGCTATGTACATTGGTATGATCATGGGGCATCATACTATTTTGACCTCCTCTGCACCCATTTGGATGCCCTTTATTTCTTTGTCTTTCCTAATTGTATTGGCTGAAACTTACAATACAATTGTAATTTATATTGTTGATAGGCTTAAAATATGAAATGATGATAAGTGTCTGGGTTCATCTCTTGGTTTTCAATTCTGTTCCATACAACTACCTCTCTATTTGTGTGCCACTACTATGCTGTTTCGATCACTATAGATTTATAGTATATTCTGAAGTCAGGTGGCATGATTCCTCCTAATTTGTTTTTATTTCTGAGTTATTTCTTGACTATTTGAGGTTTTCTCTGTTTCCATGTAAAATGAAGTTGTAATTTTTCCAGATCTTTCAAGTACGACAAAGATGCTTTAATAAGGATTGCATTAAATGTGTAGATTACTTTGGGTAGTATAGACATTTTAACAATGCTGATTCTTCCCAGCCATTAGCATGGTATGTTTTTCTATTTGTTAACATCTTCAGATATTTCTTTTGTCAGATTTTCATCATCCTCATTATAGAGATCTTTCACATCCTTTGTTAGGTGCACTCCCAGATATTTCATCTTCTTTGGGACTATTGTAAAGGATAAAGGGAATAGTTCTTGACTGTTTTTCTTTTTCTTTTTCTTTCTTTTTTCTTTTTTTGCAGTTTTTGGTCGGGGATGGGTTTGAACCCGCCATGTCCGGCACATGGGGCTAGCACCATACTCCTTTGAGACACAGGCACTGCCCAGTTCTTGATTGTTTTTTCACCTTGACTACTGTTGGTATATATAAAGCCTACCAATTTGTGAGTATTGATTTTGTATCCTGAGACACTGCTGTGCTCCTTGATCACCTCTAGGAGTTTTGTAGTTGAGTCCCTGGGGTTTTCCAGATGTACAATCATATCATCCGTGTAGAGAGACAGTTGGATCTCCTCTGATCCTACTTGGATACCCTTGATTACCTTCTCATGCCTGATTGTGTATGGCAAAGACTTCCATTACAATGTTAAAAAGCAGTGGAGACAATGGAAAACTTTGCCTGGTTCCTGATCTGACTGGAAATGACTTCAATTTTACTCCATTCAATACAATATTGGATGTGGGTTTGTTGTAGATGGCCTCTATCAGTTTTCTTAAACTGATACATATTTCTTCAGTGTTCTGATCAACAAAGGGTGCTGAATATGATCAAAAGCTTTTTCTGCTATAAATTGATAGAATCATATGGTTTTGTTTTTTATTTTGTTTACATGATGTATTATATTTATAGATTTACATATATTGAACCATCCTTGGGACACTGAGATGAAACCCACCTGTCATGATGTATAATTTGTTTGATGTGTTGCTGGATTCTGTTTGCTAGGATCTTATTGAATATTTCTGCATCAATATTCATTAGAGATATTAGTCTATAATTTTCTTTTCTTGTTGAGTCTTTTCCTGTTTTGGAGATCAGGGTGATATTTGTTTCATATAATGCATTGGAAAGTATTCCTTCTTTTTTAATGTTTTGGAAAAGGTTAAGAAATATAGATACTAGTTCTTCTTTAATGGTTTGGTAGAATTCTGATGTGAAGACATCTGGTCCCGGGCTTTTGTTTTGGGGGAGATTTCTTATAGTTTATGCTATTTCAGAATTTGATATATGATTGTTCATCATTTCCACTTCTTTCTGGCTAATTGTATGAAGGTGTCATGTTTTCAAGTATTGATCTGTTTCCTTCAGATTTTCATACTTCTGAGAATAGTGGTTTTTTGTAACATTCATTAAGGATTTTTTTAATTTCTGAAGAGTCTGTTGTTATTTGGCCTTTATCAGTTTTGAATGACGAAATTAGAGATTTTACTCTTTTATTTCTGATTAGGTTAGCCAAAGGTTTGTCTATTTTATTGACATTTTCAAAAACCCAAGTTTTTGATTCATTGATAAGTTGTATAATTCTTTTGTTTTCAATTTCATTTAATTTCACTCTAATTTTAGTTATTTCTTTTCTTCTGTTGGGTTTGGGGTTGGAATTTTCTTCCTTCTCCACTTGCTTGAGATGTCCCGTTAAGTTTTTGACTTCCTCTCTTTCTGTCCTTTTGAGGCTGGCTTGCAATACTATAAATTTTCCTTTTAGGAGTGCCTTTGTGGTATCCCAGAAGTTCTGGTAATTTGTGTTTTCATTATCATTTTGTTCCAAAAATTTGTTAATTTCCTTCTTAATATCATCTATGACCCAGCTTTCATTCAGCATGAGGTTATTTAGTTTCCATGATTTTGTATGAGTATGTAGATTCCTGTTGTTACTAAATTCAACTTTTATTCCATGATTGTCCTAGAAAACACAAGGAATAATTTATATTGTTTTGAATTTGTTGTGGTTAGATTTGTGACATAAGATGTGGTGAATTTTGGAGTATGGTTTATGGTCTGATGAGAAGAATGTATATTCATTTTTTTTTTTTTTTTAGGATGAAATTTTCTGTAGATGTCTGTTAAATCCTATTGGTGAATGGTTAAGCTTAGGTCCATAATTTCTTTGCTTAGTTTCTTCTTGGAGGATCTATCCAACACTGCCAAAAGGGTGTTAAACTATCCAACTCTTATGGTGCTGGAGGAAATCAAGTTGCTCATGTCTTTTAGAGTCTCTATTATAAATTGAGGCACACTCTGGGTGGGTGCATAAATGTTAATAACTGAAATCTCATCATATTGAGTGTTACCCTTAACAAATATTAAGTGACCATCCTTATCTTTGCTTATTTTTGTTGGTTTAAAGCCTACTGTATCTGTAAATAAAATTGAAACACCTGCTTTTTTCTGATTTTCATTTGCCTAAATTGTAGATGGCCATCCCTTCACCTTGAGTCTACATTTATTTTTTAAGGTAAGATGAGATTCTTCTATGCATCAGATATCTGGCCTTAGTTTTGTATCCAGTCATCCAACCTGTGCCTCTATTAAAGACAATTTAAACCATTCACATTAATTGAGAGTATTGATAAGCCTGGTAGTATTTTGGGTATTAAGTTTTTCAAGTTTTTTTTTTTTTTTTTGTAGAGACAGAGTTTCACTTTATGGCTCTGAGTAGAGTGCCATGGCATTACACAGGTCAACCTCCCTCCAACTCCTGGGCTTAGGAGATTCTCTTGCCTCAGCCTCCCGAGTAGCTGGGACTATAGGCACCCACCACAATTCAAGGCTTTTTGTTGTTTTTGCAATTTGGCCAGGGCCAAGTTTGAAGCCACCACCCTCGGCTTATGGGGATGGTGTCCTACCCACTGAGCCACATGCGCTGCTCATCCAGTGGACATTTTTAATCCTTTTGCCACTGTGGATTTTGGAGTTTAATCAATGGTTTCTGAGTGAGTTTACTTTGGTAGTAGATCATTGTGCTTGTCGTTATGAAGAATGGGTCAGAGAATATCCTGGAAAAGTGTTTAGTTATGGCAAATTTCTTCAATATGTGAATATCATTAAAGTTTTTAATTTCTCCATCATAAATGAAACTCAGTTTAGCTGGATACAGGATCCTGGGCTGAAATTTATTTCACCTTATGACATTAAAGTTCCATCATCATCCTCTTCTAGCTTGAAAAGTTTCAGTAGAGAGATCTGCAGTCATTCTAATATTCTTCCCCTTTTAGGTTATGGTTTTCTTATGTCTGGCTGCTTGCAGAATTTTCTCCTTCATATTAACTTTGGCAAAGTTAATTGTAATGTGTCTAGGAGATGTATTATTTGGATTGAGTCATGCTGGGGTTCTGAAACTGTCTGCTATATGGATTTCAGAATCTCTTGCCATGTTTGAGAAGTTCTCCTCAATTATATCTTGGAGTAGAGCATCTGCACATTTTGAAGCAAGCATTTCTCCAGGGATTCTTATAAGGGGGATGTTTGCTCTTTTCGAGTGGTCCGACAATTCTCTCAGAGAATGGTCCAGTTTTGCTCTCCACTTCTCTTTCTCTTTGAGTGTTTGGGAGTGTTCAAAAGCTTTGTCTTCAGTGTCAGGGATCCTTTCTTCTGCCTGTTCCATTCTGTTACTGAGGGATTCTACTGTATTTCTCAGATCTTTGAGGACTGAAAATTTTTACCTCCATGTGTCAGAATCTTTGGTGATTTTGTCTTTGAATTCTTAAGACAACTTTTGAATTACTGCTTGAAATTCTAATTCCATCTTTAACTTCATTCTTTTGATCTTACTTGTCATCCTAATTCTGAACTCGATTTCTGACATCTCAGCCATTTGTTTATGAATGGGATCTTCTGGTGTGTCTGTTTTGTAATTTCTTGGGGGAGTTGATGTAATATGATTATTCATGTTTCCAGAGTTTTTCTGTGGATTCTGCCCCCATGATTATTTTTCACCATTTGGCTAGATGGGCAGGTAAGGTGAAATTGGATTGGGGGCCCCTGGAGTTGTGTTTAACAAGCCTTTTGCCAAGGATCTGAGACTGATGACTGTAGCTTTTTCCCCTACAGCTTTGCAAAGGACCCATACAATATTACAGTCTGCGGCTCTGGGGACTTGCTTGGTGTGGTTGGGTTAGGTTGCTCTGTCTTGTATTCAGCTGGTCTTTGTCTGATCCCAGTGTATTAGTGACTCTGGGTTGAAGTCTCCATGATATTTTCTTTCTTGGAGTCAAACCTTGCGTCAGCAGAGGTGATGTGCAATTATCACTCTTCTCTCTCAATTCTGCTCCCAGTCTTCAGGTTTATTGGGTACTTTTAGGTCATTATCCTTCCCTCTGGGCAGAAGCTTCTGTCAAAAGCTGGATCCAGTCAGCCATCTTGCATCTTCTCTGAGCAACTCTGTTTGAACATTGTCTGGTCTCCTGGCAGGAATGGTAACCCTTCTTGGTAAGGCTGGGTGATTCCATTTCTCTTCAAGGCCCTCTCAGCTACAAGTAATTTGGATGCACCCAAGACCTGACATTCTTATTATTAAAACAGGCAACAATGGAAAATTATATTTCAACTAGAAAAATGAAAAAAAAAAAATACGAGAAATGAAGGGCAAAAATGTTGAAACAATAACAACAACAACAAAACCCCCAAAACCTCAACCCATGAATGGATTAATAAATTGTGGTATATGTATAACATGGAATACTATGCAGCAGTAAAAACATGGAGACTTTATCTCTTTTATGTTTACATGGATAGAGCTAGAAAATATTATTCTTAGTAAAGTATCTCAGGAATGGGGAAAAAAGTATCCAGTGTACTCAGTACTACTGTGAAACCAATTTATAATCACTCAATATTGCATATGAAAAATGAAACACAACTTTAGCCTAGGATGAAGGAGGGAAGGGGAGGGGTGGGAGGTACAGTAGGGGATAGGAGGGGGACCATACCTATGGAATCCATTGCAAGTACAAGTTTGATCTATCATATGTAGAACATAAATGTCCTAATGCTATAATTGGGTAAATGAGGTGAAAGCTCATTTTTGGTTATTTCTTTTCTTCTACTGGGTTTGGGGTTGGAATATTCTTCCTTTTCTAGTTGCTTGAGATGTCCCACTAAGTTGTTAACTTCCTCTCTTTCCATTCTTTTGAGGAAGGGTTGCAGTGGTACAAATTTCCCTCTTAGTACTGCCTTTGCAGTATCCCAGAGGTTCTGATAATTAATGTCTTCATTGTGGTTTTCTTCCAAAAATTTGGCAATTTTCTTCTTAATCACATCTCTGACCCAGCTATCATTCAGCATAAGGTTATTTAACTTTCATATTTTTGTATGAATATACAGATTCCTGTTGTTACTGAGTTCAACTTTTATTTCTTGGTGTTCCAAGAAGATGTAAGGAATAATTTCTATTCCTATAAATTTACTGAGGTTAGACTTGTGACCTAAGATATGATGGATTTTGGAGTATGCTGATGAGAATACACATTTTGGAGTATGTGTATTCAGTTTTGTTGGGATGAAATGTTCTGTAGAAGTCTGCTAAATCTAAATGTTGGATGGTTAGGTTTAAATCTAAAATTTCCTTGCTCAGCTTTTTGTTGGAGGATCTATCCAACACTGACAAAGGAGTGTTGAAGTCTCTGACAATTATGAAATTGGAGGAAATCAAGTTTCTCATGTCTGTTAGCATTACTCTTATAAATTGAGGTGCATTCTTGTTGGGTGCATAAATATTAATAGTTCAAATCTCATCATATTGAGCATTACCCTTAAAAATTTGAAGTGACCATTTTAATCCTTCCTTACTTTCATTGGTTGAAAGCCTATTGAATCTGCAAATAGAATTGCAACACCTGTTTTTTTCTGATTGCCATTTGCCTGAAATATGGATGACCATCCTTTCACCCTTAGGCTATATTTATCTTTTAAGGTAAGATGTGACTCTTGCATGCAGCATATATTTGGCCTGAGTTTTGTATCAGGTCAGCTAACCTGTGCCTCTTTAGAGGTGCCTCTTTAGAGGACAGTTTAAACCGTTCACATTAATGGAGAATATTGATAACTCTGGTAAAATTTTGGGTATCGAGTTTTTCAAAAGTCCAGTGGACATTTTTAATACTTTCACCACTGTTGAAGTTGGAGTTTGATCAAAGGTTTCTGAGTGAGTTTACTTCTGTGGTAGAGGATTGGGCTGGTCATTATGAAGGATAGGTCTGAGAATATACTGAAGAGCTGGTTTGGTTATGGTAAATTTCATCAACTTGTTGATATCATTAAAGTATTTAATTTCTCCATCATAAATGAAACTCAGTTTAGCTGGATACAGGATCTGTGGTTGAAAGTTATTTTGCTTTAGAAAATTAAAATTTGATGACCACCCTTCTCTGGCCTGAAAAGTTTCAGCAGAGAGATCTGCAGTCATTCTAATATTCTTCTCAGTGTAGGTAATGGATTTCTTACATCTCGCTGCTTTCAGAATTTTCTCCTTCATATTAACTTTAGTGAAGTTAATTATGATATGTCTGGGGGATGTCTTATTGGGATTGAGTTGTGTTGGGGTTCTGAAACTGTCAGCCCTGAATTTCGGAAGCTTTTGACATGTCTAGAAAATTTCCTTTCATAATTTCAAGGAGAAGGGCCTCTGTGCCTTGTGAGGCCACTTCATCACTTTCACGATTCCAGTGAGGTGAATATTAGCCTTCTTTGAATTATCCCAGAGCTCTCTGAGAGAATGATCCATTTTGCTCTCCAATTCTCTTCCTCCTTGAGAGTTTGGGAGCATTTAATGGCTTTGTCTTAAATGTCAGAAATCCTTTCTTCTGCTTGCTCCACTCTGTTACTGAAGGATTCTACTGTATTTTTCAGGTACCTGAGGACTGCAAATTCTTGCTTCAGTGAGTCCAAATCTTTGGTGATTTTGTCTTTAAATTCCTTAAATTCTTGAGACAAGTTTTGAATTTCTCCTGGAATTTCTAATTCCGACATTTGAATTGCTCCTCAAATTTCTAATTCCAAATTTTCCTCCATTCTGCTAATCTTGTTTGCAAACCCAAATTCTAACTTCAATTTCTGGGGGAGGAGACAAGACGGCGGACTGAAGCCAGCTTTCCACAGAGGCTCCCGTCCAGAAGGAGTGTTAAGGGATGAAAATTTAGTAAGTAACCTGGAGGATTCGAGCTGTACCAAGAGAGAAGGTTGAAGAACGCACATCAACAACACTGAGGTGAGCTGAGACCACAAGGACGCAAACAAAAGGTACAAAATACATCACCAAGCGGACGGGAGTTCCCCCTCCCCCATGAGACCGGCTTAAGAGCCCCACAAACAAAAGGGAACAAATTAAAGGCCCTCCCACTTCACTTCACAGGAGTGACCTTCTAAAAACTGGACCTACCTCCCCTACTAGGATGCCATGGTGTTCCCCTGCCAGGCATAAAACTGTATAAAACTTTAAGTATCTTTCCTGGCTATCCAGCACTCTCCTCCACTCACACGGAGGTCTGGAGGTCTATCCCCCAGGAGTTCAGATCCCTGGATGATTTATCGAGGGGAGGGGTGTGGACAGAGCCCAAGTTGTGACTGACCAGCGCTGACTCTGAGGCACGGGAGTCCGGAACATGCGGCAGAGGGGAAGTAACGCCAGAGTGTCACTTCACTGCAACACTTCCCTATGGTGGGGTGAACCAGCCCTCTTTGAGCAACAATACAGCCAGGGATAAAACTGAGTGAAACTCTAGCTTCCCCGTTTGAAGCACTGAGTTTTCAGCGCTCCCTCCCCACTCTCACTCACAGGTCTCGGGGTCTATCCCCCAGAAGTTTGGATCCTTGGGTGATTCCTCCAGGGGAGCAGACAGTCCCCGAGCTGCGACTGGACAGTGCTGGCAATGAGGCACGCAAGCGAGGAGGGGGAGCCACGTCTCAGCAGCACTTCCCTACAGTGCGGTGCAGCAGCACTCCTTTGGCAGCAATATGACCAGACACAAAACCGAGTGAGCATTTCCAGCGCTGAGCTCCTAGCATTCCCTCCCACTCCCACTTGGGGAACTTGGACCTGTCCCCCAGAAGTCCAGAATGTAGGGTGACCTCTTGTGGGGTGCTCAGTGCCTGAACTATGCTGTCTGTGGGGCACAAAAGCAAGGAGACGACTGTCAGCTAGAAGGAAACTGCTCCAGAGCAGCAGTTCCCAGAGATGGAGCGGTGCCTGACTTCTGGCAGTGGTGCAGACAGGCACAAAACTGTGTGAGCTGCAGCTCTGGGCTCGGAGCACTCTTCTTCGCCCCCACTCTCATACCTGGAGGCCTATCCCCCAGGAGGCCAGATCTCTGAATGATCTCTCGAGAGGTGTAGAAAGAGCATAAACTGCAGCTGATCAGTGAAGGGTCGATAGCCGTTTGTTTTTTTTTTTTTTTTTTTTTTTTTTTTAACAGCAATATGGTTCACTTCTAGATATTCTGAAGCCACACCCCCTGTATCCGTGGGCAACCAGAGGAGGCGACCTGAGAGTAAAGAATTTGCCTGACACTGTTCACAAACCCGGAAAGCTTCCAGGTCAGGAAGAGAGGTATTCGAATAAACACCTCCAGCAGCGAAGACATTAGAACTCAGAGCAGCCTGTCTTCTGCAGGCAATTTTAGCAGAAACAGAGACAGAATACCACAAAGTTGTCCTGTCCTGTTCTGTTCTGTTCTGTTCTGTTAGCAACATCAATCAGGGGCGGGGCTAAGTCTGAGTGAACACCCCCCCCACCTTCATCAAGCACCCAAGGATGTCAGGCCTCACCTCTTCCTGCTAGATAGTGGCAGACTGCAGAGGCCTAGCAGATTTCCTTGTAATTCAGGCAGGTGCAAACCCCTGGAGTATCTGTTCACTACAGGCAACTGGGTCAGCCATCTGCAGAGATACCAGTGACTGGGTCCGACACAGTGGCAAAGAGGGGAAAGAAACTTCAACCTTCCAAGACTGATCTATTTGCTAGGTGGCTTCTCCTGACTCCACGCAGCACTGTAGTAAGCCATATTAGAGTAGTCACCAGCCTCCTGAGATCCAGTCCCCAGAGACCTCTTGAACTCTCCCACCGAGACAGCTGCTGATTGAGACAATTGATTTGGACCTTCCAAACTGAACCAATAGACTGAAAACTTTTTCAGCCAGTGCCCTGGGTGTGCAGATGTGGGAAGATTTGATTTTCCTTTTCTAATTGGTGCCAGACGTGAGTGGGCAGGGTGACTTAACCTCTGGTTTTTCCCCACAGCTGAGACTTCAACCCAGAGTAAATGTTACACTAGGGTCGAATAGAAACCAGCTGAAAACAAGACAGAACCACTGAGCCCCACCACACCAGACAGGGCTCCAGT
>CAUYPK010096416.1:0-12680 GCA_963574355.1 Loris lydekkerianus
TTCCTCCTGGGGTCCAGAAGTCCCTTGCTGGCTCTCTGTATCCTCAAAGGGATGATCGTAGGCAGGTCCCACCGGCCAGAGATGTCTGGAGTCTTGTCTCCCCAGATTCGCCAAGCCCAGTTACAGGGAAGCTGTTACTCCACAGTTGGGTGAATTTTAACCTATACCTTGGTGATGATTTTCATGCCTTTTTTGAACTTGTTTAAAAAGAAGTATACAATTGATGTGCCTGTGCCTAAGGACAGGGAAGCAAACATTTCAAGGTGCTGTTCTGAAATAATTTTCCTGCTTTCTACTTTCTTACTTTGCCTTGGGCTGAAGATGCTAAAATCATAACGTGGAAATTAGAACCGTCTGTTGACAGAGTAAGTTAGTGAACTGGACAGAATTCACCAACAGAGATAATGCATCTTGGAGCCTGCCTCAAATCATGGAAAAAAAATATATAAAATGCCTTCTTTTCTTGACAGAGCGATGTATTATATTTTAATATTTAGGTAGGTTTCCTAACATGTTCTTTTCCTTGAACATATTTTTCACCAGTACAGCCATAACCTGCATTCTGACTTCTAAAGCCTAATTCACACAGAAAGGTGTCGGAAGAGAAGTAATGGTGCATAATAATGCTTATCACAAGATGGTTTATAAGGCTTCCTATTAGAAAAAACTCTCAAGACTCACTATTCAGTGTGATTCTGGAAATGTGGAAAAGTAAAACTTGTGCTTCTTGGTGAGGAAATAACGGGCATTATATTTCTTTGTGGAATTCATTTTTATGAAGGAATCAGTGCCTCCTGGTGTACCTCTGTTTCCAATTCCATCATACAAATAGTTGTCATATGAGCAAAATGACACTAGTTCTTCCTAAAGAAATTAAACCCATGTCAAGAATTTCCATTTGGGCCAAGATGTTAAGAAAATGGTTGAAGAAACCAATGGCTTAGTGTTGGCATGGAAATAGGGGAGTCATACAATACTGATAAGGATGGCATTTAACGAAGCTGTTCCTTGTTGCTATGTATTTATTCTAAATGGCTGTTTTGTCTTCCTTTGGACTGATCTCAGACGAGCCCCCTGGTGAGCATCAGACAGGGCCTGGGCTGCATGCTCCCTGTGTTTCAAATGACCCCTGTCAGCTGGGTTTTGACTTCCAGGCACGGTGAAACCAAGGCAGCTGACAATGAACGCATGCAAGAGTCCATGTGGCCCAACGTTTACAGACTCTGTGGTCTCGTCCTGTTCTGCTAAAATAATGTATGGACACACCTGACATATATTTAGATGGATGTATGTTTTCCAGAATGTTCCAAACATTTGGCAAGGTAGGACAGAGGAACAGAGGTAAAATCCCCTACTCTCTGTGGTTGCTCCTTTATACTGTATCCTGGGATTCATGAAGCAGGAGAGACACAGCAGTGCTTTTCACACTCTGATGGTCACGGGGCCACCTGGAGATCAAGTGAGAGCGTGGATCCCAATTGCTGCTGCCTTTCCAGTGATGGTGATTCCTGAGATGCTGGTCTAGGACCCAGCAGGGATGTGGCAGGCAAAGTCACGTAGCAAGGGTATATCCTTTTTCCTGATAGTAGGCCTTTTATTCTATGAATTTTCATTCTATACCCATTATCTATCAGGAACTGATAGGCACTTGTAATACGAGTTAAGGAGAAAGACAAAATCCCCATCCTCATGGAACTTTCACTCTAGCAGGTGGAGATAGACAATAAACAATAATTATAACAAGTATGTCAACTATATAGTACTACAGAAAGCCATAAACGCTAAATAAATTATTGTGATGGCTGAAAGCATGAGTAGTATGGGGTGGGACATTCGTTGCAATTCAAATTGGATGGCTGGGGCCTTTTAAGCAGTGGGTGCGTTGAGTGTTTGGATTCTGGGTGTGCAAAGCAGAGCCAGACAGATTTGGTGGACTGGACGTGGAAGGGGCCTGGGGTTGAGAGTCCAGAGCAGTTCACCTGGATGAAGGGGTCAAGCTTTGGTAAATGGGAGAGCCAGTCTTATTCTTTTGAGTTCCTGCAAATATTGAAATCACTGAGCACTGAAGAGAGAACTCAGCAGCTTTCACTCAAATGTCTGTGCTGCCTTCATGTGCTAGCCGAGTTCGGGCTTTATCCTTGTTGCAGTTATAACCATCTTCCCAGCACCTGCTAACAGATGCTATTTTAAATGATAGGAGTTTCTAGCTTGAATATACAGCACACACTTTTTTCCACTTTCAAATATTTTAGGTTTATCACATAATCAGCTTCTGTTAGGTTATACTTTAAAAATGTGATATATTCAGGTAAATTAAATTCAAGGAATTTGTATATTAGTCTCACAATTGCTCTCTGGTACTCAGAGATATTGTGATGCTCTGATTGATAGCAAGTCAGATGTTACAGAAACATACTGTAAAGATTATAATTCAGTGACTCAAAGTGAGCTTTAATCAATTCTGTAACAAAATTAGAAGGCCACGATCATCTATTCAGAGACTAAACAGTTCACAGAAGTAACATTGTTTAGCAAACACAGGCTTCTCTCTGGGCTCCCTGGGCAGGTGTAAGTCACCAGGGTGCACTAGCTGCTTATGTTTCAATCTGATAACACGGCCTCAGCACCCATGGGGTAGATATTCAAACAGGTATGCCCTCAGCCTGCTGGGAAGCATCTGTGATTTCTTGTGAAAAACAGCCCAAGTAAAAATATAAAATAGAGAAATAATAGAACCTCCCTGTTTTTTCTTATAAATTTTTGACAAATTCATAGCCTCACTCAGCTTGCAGTCCCACTAAGTGGATGTCAGGGACAAGCAGTGTCACTAAAATACAGTGGGGAGGTTCCAAAATGATGGGGCTATTTTGAAAGGACAGAACAGTTGTTAGTGGTTGGGTAGGGAGCTATATATGCTAAGGATTTTGAAGGCAGGGACATTTTGTTAGTGATGAATTAAGCCCTGGACTACTGTTCTGAGGGCTGAGCTCACTGTCCCACCCTGTCTGTCGCACATTCCTGGGGTCCACCATCACCACCTTGGGACTGCATGCTCATTGTGAGAAACTCTGCTTTAGGAATTTACCTTCATAACACCAATTCCTTGCTGGAATTTTAATTACTTTTGCCTGTTTTATTCCCAAAGTATCAAAGGAACTCTATAGATGCAACAATAGTTTTGTGGCCCCTTGTAAGTTTTAGATGACTGCTTCTTACTATGGAATATGAGGGCACATGTGTTGATTCAGGTCATGAAGATGGAGAAGAGGAAGTTGTATTTCCTTAATTCTCAGGCGCTTCCCTGAATTATTGTTGCGTTAAAGTAAGGCTTAAAATGTATTATAATGAAGTATCAATCCATGCCCATCACAAATTAGTTAAGAAAGGAAAATTCATGTCCAGTACCTTGGCTTGAAGACCTTCACCTTTGCTGTCAGTGATACTTTAACCAAAGAAAATTACGACATTTCTTAGTGAACATCACTACCTCTTAATGTTTGGGCAATATTTTCTAGCTGTTTAGAGAACAAGGTGTTTGATCAGTATCCATGCAATTATAGGTCTTATTAGCAGCATCTCAGACCTTGCTGAATTCCTGCCACGAGGTTTGGCCCTGGCGTTTCAATCCACCTGTCAGCCATGCACACTCTGTTAAGAATAAACTTTAATTTGCACTAATTCCCTCTGCTCATATCCGTCACCATTTATGTGCCATTAAAAACTGCAATGGGCAGAATACACACGCTGCCCCTTCCCTTGCCTGACACGACTGAGCGGGTAAAGCCTCCCTTCTTAAATACCTAGGGAATTCTACATACCGGCCACTCCGGGTTGCCACGAGCACTGCCTTTCCAAAGAACACAAGCAATAAGGCAGGTAGCCAGCCGTCAGGGTCAGAAATCAGGCTGCCTCAGTGCAAAGCCAGGCTCCATCACGCACTGATTTGGGAAGTTACAGAACTTCTTGGTACATTTTTTTTCCTTCACTGAAAACCAGTCACAAAGCAGGACTCATGTCATATGCTTCTGTGGGAATTAAACAAGTTAGTAACTTATGAAATGTTAAAAACTTGTCAGCACAAAATGTGCACACATTAAACATTACCTGCCATGCAGCACATGTCACACGACCTTATTGAATCTATGTGAGAAGGGAATTTTTATGTTTTGGCTGCTGCTATTTCACTAGAACAGAGTACTTGCCTTTGCTCAGAAAACACGAGTTAAACAAATACATTTTTATTGTTGACAGGGACTAATATTTACATAAGGCAAGCTTTGTTTTTAATAAGTTTTGGCTTCTTATATGCAATATTCATGATCCCTGCCTCCAGAAACTTAGAAAAGTTATATGGCATTAACAAGATAAGCCTGTTGTAAACAATAAAACATTCATTTAACGTGACTTTATTTGGTTATTTTATAAATGTATATGAAAGGAGCGTTTGTTAACAGTTTGCTAGAGTGGTTTTTGTAAATAAATAACACATCACACAAAATCATAGGAAGCAATACATGTACCCCACGGATATTGTCCTTGAAAGCTAAGGGAATGTTTTGTATTTTAAAAGAATAGGTACTTGGGCTTCTTCCATGACTTGGCAATTATGAATTGGCTGCAATAAACATTCTGGTGCAAGTATCTTTGTTGTAAAGTTTTGTCTTCTGGATATATACCTAGTAGAGGAATTTCAGGATCTAACTACAGGTCTACTTTTATATCTCTAAGTGTTCTCCAAACTTCTTTCCAAAAGTAAAGCATTACCTTGCACTCCCACCAGCAGTGCAGAAGTGTTCCCTTCTCTCCACATCCACTCCAACATCTGTAGTTTTGGGATTTTTTTTTAGGTGAGCTACTCTTACTGGAGTTAGATGATATCTCAAAGTGGTTTTGATTTGCATTTCTCTGATGATTAAAGATGATGAGCATTTTTTCATGTGTCTGAAGCCCAAGTGCCCATCAACCCATGAATGGATTAATAAATTGTGGTACATGTACACCATGGAATATTATGCAGCCTTAAAAAATGTGGAGACTTTACCACTTTTATGTTTACATGGATGGAGCTGGAACTTATTCTTCTTAGTAAAGTATCTCAAGAATGGAAGGAAAAGTATCCAATGTACTCAGCTCTACTATGAAAACAATATATATATAATCACCACACTTTCATATGAAAGATAAAACACAACTATAGCCCAGGATGAAGGAGGGAAAAGGAGGGGGAGGTTGGATGGAGGGAGGGTAATTGGTGGGACCACACCTATGGTGCATATTACGTGTCAAATCTGTTAAGTGTCGAGTATAAATGTCTTAACACAATAATTAAGTAAATGAGGTGAAGATTATGTTAATCAGTTTGCTGTAAGCATTCCAAATTGTATGAAAAATCAGGACATTGTACCCCATAAATGCATTAATATATACAGTTGTGATTTAATAAAAAAAAAAAAAAAAGAAAAGAATAGGTAGGAAAAAAATGGTTTGGACAGGGATCAGTCTTTCTGCACGAAAAGTTAATTTCATGGGGATCAAAAGGATTCTGTCAAAACACTACCAAAATATTAAAAAGAGAAGATGATCAAGAAATTATGTCAGAGAGAAATGTGGTTGTCCCTGTGGTGGGGGCAGGGCCACTTACCCTGATAGATGACACATGTTATCTGGAGGAGGCCAAAGTTCTGGAAGGTCTGGTCCTCACGGGGCTGAATTGATTGTCCTGCAGCCATGAGTGTTAGGAATCCAAGGCAACCCACACACCCCATTTCTAATCTTTAAGGCCTGGCAAGTTAAGGTGAAGAATGAAATACTCTCCCAGAGAAAAAATATTTGCATATTTTGAATCAGGCAAAAGCTTGATAACTAGGATCTATAGAGAACTCAAATTAATCCACATGAAAAAAGCCAACAATCCCATATATAAATAGGCAAGAGACATGAATAGAACCTTCTCTAAAGAAGACAGATGAATGACTAACAAACGTATGAAAAAATGTTCATCATCCCTATCTATTAGAGAAATGCAAATCAAAACCACCCTCAGATACCATCTAACCCCAGTGAGAATGGCCCACATCACAAAATCTCAAAACTGCAGATGCTGGCGTGGATGTGGAGAGAAGGGAACACTTTTCCACTGCTGGTGGGACTGCAAACTAGTACAACCTTTCTGGAAGGAAGTATGGAGAAACCTCAAAGCACTCAAGCTGGACCTCCCATTTGATCCTGCAATCCCATTACTGGGCATCTACCCAGAAGGGAAAAAATCCTTTTATCGTAAGGACACTTGTACTAGACTGTTTATTGCGGCTCAATTTACAATCGCCAAAATGTGGAAACAGCCTAAATGCTCCCAACCCAGGAATGGATTAACAAGCTGTGGTATATGTATACCATGGAATACTATTCAGCTATTTTAAAAAAATGGAGACTTTACATCCTTCGTATTAACCTGGATGGAAGTGGAAGACATTATTCTTAGTAAAGCATCACAAGAATGGAGAAGCATGAATCCTATGTACTTAATTTTGATATAATGACAATTAAGGTTATGGGGGCGGGAAGGAAAAGTAGAGAGAGGGAAGGAGGGAGGGGGTGGGGCCTTGGTGTGTGCCACACCTTCTGGGGGCAAGACATGATTGCAAGAGGGACTTTCCCTAACAAATGCAATCAGTGTAACCTGGCTTATTGTACCCTCAATGAATCCCCAACAATTAAAAATAAATAAATAAATTAATTAATTAAATCATTAAAAAAAAGAAAGAAATACTCTCCCAGAGAGTGAGTTTTTTTCCAAAAAAGTGTGTAATGCCCATTTTGACTACATGAAACATGCTAGGTAAGCATTTTCTGTTAAACATCAAGGACTATTCTTTTACTCAATGTGATATAAAGGTGGTCAGGATTGTATCCAGGCCGTATATTCATAGGTTCTGGGCAGGGAGGATGAAGGAGGCACCTTCACAGAGCTGACACCTCTCACTCAGTTACTGTGGCTTTTCAGGAGGACATTTCCTTGGCGTATATGCGCCGTCACTCATCTGCTACTTTGGAGGGCCAGCTGTGTTTCATGAAGTACCTAAATACGTCTTCTCTGTGCAGGCTCTCAAACTGCTGACCGATACTTCCAGGCACTGCATTAGATGCTCGGCTGGTCTGACCCAGATCACTACTGGGAAACACGATCTGGTAACTCATGGTGCTCATCCAAACCACTGGAGTGTGGGTACCGGCTAACAGAGAAAACAATTGCACCTGCCTAAATGGAACATGGAATACTCCAGATGAAATTAAAATTTCTGATCCTCTGTTGGAGACATCTGGAACATTTTGTTGTTGTTTTGATCACTTGCTCCACTGGGAAAAAAGTGTAGACATACATTTCTTACAGGAGAAATCTCATCACCCAGCTGTGAGCAATGTGAGGGATAGCAATTCAAGAAGTGGGGAAGGGCATCATCTCCTGACACGAAGACAGGCTGATGCAATTTATAATGGACAGGAATATGCATTTTATAATAGAAAATTAAAAAAACAAAACAAGGATTGCATGGTTTGCAAGAAGAAAGGAGAGCGGTGGAAGGAGAGAAACTATTTTCTACCATGAGACACTCACGAGGAAGACTGGACTTCATCCTGGAGATTGCTTCTAGAAGTATCACACCAAAAAAAGACAAACAAAAGTAAACAAACACAACAGGCCAGAATAAGAGGCATGAGGAGGGCCCAGAAGAGTGGGAGCAGATTCTCCGTCATTTTGTATTCCTTAGTGCTCCGATCATCATTTTGTATTCCTTAGTTCTGTTGCCTTTCCCCATGCTGGTGAGTCCCCAGCCCCAGACGTGAAGTTAAGACTGTGGACACCTTTTTCCTTGGCTGCTGTGTCCTGCTGCCTCTCCTCAGGATTTTCTTCCTTGGAGGCTCTTCCTGCTTCTCACTCAACATGTCCTGGAGCCCGTGTATACCAGGTCTCTGCAGTCCTTGGTTTGGGGGAACCAAGACCTTCCCCCTTGATTTGGGGGAACCAAGACCCTGCTCTCTTCTCCTTTGCTGATCAGCAGAAAGGCACTATTTGGAGTCTTGTTTGGACAGCCCTCCTGCCTTAAGCTCAGCGGAATATCCATTTTCTCACTAAGATAAATCTCTTGTGTCCTGGCTTCCAGAAACAGGGTTGCAAAATTGTCCCTGTGCAGACAGATTCTCGCCACTTATGAGGGACATTGCTACTTGTACCCAAGAATTTCTGTCCCTTGAAAGGGAAACAGTAATCTGCTTAGAGTCGATTTTTAATGAAGTCATTGTGGATTTGGGGACAAGGAGCCCTTTGGCTTCTGCTGTCCAATAAAAGAACCTGCTCCATGTTGATAATATGTAAAATTCTTAGTTATGAGGTGGGAATCATTTTGGAAAGGAAAGACTCTCAAATTCAAAAGTTCATTTTGATGTGGTAAATGGGAAGAATTAGATATTGGTTACTGACTATGCATATAATTCCACAGAACTCTGTAAAGGCAGTGGTAGGTGTCACTTTGCTCTAATATAACAATAAACAACAGCCAAAGGGCTAACTTCCACTTCAAACTCTTGGCCACAGCTGTCTTAATCTACTGTATTTATATTTCAGATTTACTCAGCTGTTAGAGAACAGGTTGCCTTGCTGTGTATCTCTGGGTTGTCTGCCATGATCTGGTGGTCTCTGTGTGCTTTATTTAATTACCATGAGAGTGAATTTGGGGTTGTTGCCTATCTTTTCCTCTTTGTAACCCTCTCTCCAAAACTATTGAGGAATGAAGGCTTATTCTCAGCATTAGATACAACTTTATATCTGTCTAATCCCCCAAACCAAGTAAAATTTGTCACTAAATGGAAAAAACAAAAACAAACACTTTTGTTATTTTACGTAACTTAAAATAGATAATGAAATCACCAGTTGAATTCATATCTGTATTTTTTCTTTTAAAACTATAGGATAATTATAAGAAATCCACAACCTCTTTCCTGTCCCAAATAAATAAGAGCTGGGAAGTATGTGGGTGGCAGAAAAATTGGATTGCAAAGGGTTGTTAAGAAGATATTTCTGACATTAATTTCTTATTTACAAGTGTTGATACATATACATGGAAAATGAATAGGAAACATTCTCTTACAATTTAGAAGAAGATTTGTTGTACAAATTTTCTCACATTTTGCTTCCAGATGTCAGGTCCTTGAACAATGTATTAGAACAAGTAACACTTACTCAAGTTTTCCACATTTAACATTCAACCAGAGGATGACAGGTGTAAATTCCAGCTATCTTGGAAATATGGTTAGCTGTATGAAATTATGTTTAGGGCTATTTTGGAATACTTTGTATGATACTGCCTTCCATAAACAACTAAGTCACCTCTATTTTTTAAAATGCAGTGTCATAACTCTTGCATCAGGAGTCCTAGTCCTAATGTAATACTTTTATAAGAAGTGCTTTTATATTGGTAGGATTGGGTAAGTGGCTAAAAATGGTATGATTCCATAAAATTGGTGTGCCTGTATGTACTATAGAAAAGATCAAAGAGAAAATAGTATGATTGGTGATTGGCACTGGCGATCACACTAGCGAGAGATCAGAGATCAGAACTGCCAATAACAGGCTAGAGAAACTAAGTGGTACTAATGTGGAAAACTAATTTTTTTAGTACCCCTTCAGGAAGCACTGGTGATTCTGCAAATGGAATGTAGCAAAATGCATGATTTGTGAGTGACTATTCGAGAAGGGTTGGGTTGGGGGACCTTGGTGTTTCCAAATGCTTCCCAGGTTCAGTCTGAAGTTATGAACAAGGAATGGCTTAATGTCATAATTGATGAGTCTTCTAGTCAATTAACAAGGTAATGAGGTAAAGATTGTTTATGTGCAGCCAGTTCCAGAAGTGATGTATTATAAACTATAAATACTGAGTAATGAGAATTTTTAACATGAGCACATTGGAGCATGTGCTTAGCAAAAGGACGTCTAAGTATCTGAATAGTGGTGCTAAACTGATTTTTTAAATTCCATTTGGAATCTTTGTGCTTTGGTATCAGAACTTTTTCCACAGATCTACACTTAGGAATATAAAAAGTTTTAAAAGGGCTAAATTATATAAAAGCAAATTTAACATAGCATACCGAATGAGAATGAGCATTTTTTGAGTAATCTCATAGAAGGCACTTGATTCCCTACTGAAGCAGATGGGACAATGATTCACAGAAACCTCTGAACTTTCAGATGCCTGCACCCACTTATTTTGCGATACATTAGGATTTTTTTTTTTCCAGAAGCACATGATAAGTACTTGTGTTTTCTTTAATGTTGTGGCTCACAAGTTTTTGAAAATGATAGAAATTTAGTATTAGGTTTTTTAAATTATACCTACTGCGGAAAATAAACACTAGCAAAAAATTTATACCAGTATAAGAAACAATAAATCTGTAAAAGAATACACATTTAACATCTAAAAAATAAACTAGTGTGTAAATGCTGCTGTACTGGGGGCTGTGTGCCACATGGAATCTGGGGTTTAGACTCTGTTTGTGGTTATAATTGCTCTTTTCCATCCTTCCATCCTGCTTTCAAAGCTCTCACAGAAAACCAACCCTACTGGCATGTCAATCTCAAACTTTCAGTTTCTAAAATTACAACAAATAAATTTCTTGATTTTTTTTTTTTAAGAGATACGGTCTCACTCTCTCATGGAATCTGGAGTACAGTGGGGCAATAATACTCAATGGAACCCAGAACTCCTGGGCTCAAGTGATCCTCCTGCCTCAGCCTCTCAAGTCCTTGGGTAGCTGGGACCACAGGTGTGTAGCACCACACCTACCACTTAAAAAATGTTCTTTATTTGCATTTCTCTGATGATTAAAGATGATGAGCATATTTTCATATGTCTGAAGGCCGTGCACCTGTCTTCTTCAGAGAAGTTTCTCTTCAAATCCCTTGCCCAGCCTGCGATGGGATCCCTTGTTCTTTTCTTGCTAATGCGCTTGAGTTCTCTGTGGATTCTGGTTATTAAACCTCTGTCGGAGATATAACCTGCAAATATCTTCTCCCATTCTGTGGGCCGTTTGCTTGCTTTACTTACTATTGAATTTCTACACAGACAATGCTGTCATCTATAAATGATAAAAGATTATCATTCTCTTACCAGTCTCTATAATATTTATTTCTTTTTCTTACCTTACGGGATTGACTAAAAACTCTAGTACAGTGTTGAAAAAGAGACAGTAAAGGAAATTTTCTTAACTTCAATGAGAATGTATCCAACCATTTAAAATATCTTTAGTAAAACCAATTCATGAAACTAAGGAATTTTTTTATTCTGTCCTCTCATGTTGAATTTTCTTTTTTTATTGGCAATAAGTAGTAAATTTTACTATAGGACTTTTAATAATAATAATAATGGCACTCACTTCTACTGCTAATCTCAATTCTGATTCCTATTCCAAGATGTACCAAATTTAACTTTTTTTTTTTTTTTTTTTTTGTCAACTCTTCCTTTTAGGATTTCTTCCATACTTCTGAATATGCTAATACAACTATTTCTTTGTGTTTTAGTTTTAGACATTATTCTAGACTTCTGTTAGGGGAGTTGGGATTTAGTTCTCTTTTTACTACTTTATTTATACCTTCTCTACTCCCTTCTAATGACAGTTATGTTACATTTTTGTTCAATGCAATATTCACTGTTATTATACATAGAGGTATATCAATAAAGCTTTCACAACTAATCATATCGTATACTATATATGCATTTTTTTTCTAATATAGTAATGAGTCTTTTCCCCCTTGTTTCTCTGGAACACATCTTCCAGTGACTTTTTAGAAAAGAAGGATAGTGGCAAGTAGAATATATTCTAGGACTTAATCTTCTGTAAAAACATCTATTTCAACTTTCTTATTTGATTGAAGAATTTTAGAATAAAAAGAATTTTCCTAAAAAATACTTTTTTTCAGAATTGTGAAGGTAATTTTCTTCTAATTGCCAGTGTTGTTAAAATTTTGATGCTATACTAATTCTTAATGTTTTTAGTATGATTTGTTTTTTCTTGGTAGAAACTAATTTAAGTTTTTTTCAGCAAAAGCTTTTAAGTTCTTTTTATTATTAAGGTCCTCAAATTTCATGGTAATGTAGCTCAAAGTCTACGTGCATGGTGGTGTTCATAGTTATTTAGTAGGCATTCAGTAGGGCTCCTCATTTTGCAAACTCATACCCTTCAATTCTCTATTCTTTGACAATTTCTTTCTTTTTTTTTAATTTTTTTTTTTATTAAATCATAGCTGTGTACATTGATATGATCATGGGGCATCATACACTAGCTTCATAGACCGTTTGACACATTTTCATCACACTGGTTAACATAGCCTTCCTGGCATTTTCCTAGTTATTGTGTCAAGACATTTACATTCCACATTTACTAAGTTTCGCATATACCCTTGTAAGATGCACCACAGGTGTAATCCCACCAATCCCCCTCCCTCTACCTGCCTCCCCCTCCCTCCCCTCCCTTTCACCCTACCTTCTCCCTATTCTTAGGTTGTAACTGGGTTATAGCTTTCATGTGAAAGCCCTAAATTAGCTTCATAGTAGGGCTGAGTACATTGAGTACTTTTTCTTCCATTCTTGAGATACTTTACTAAGAATATGTTCCATCTCCATCCATGT
>CAUYPK010096418.1:0-67632 GCA_963574355.1 Loris lydekkerianus
CAGTCCCACCAGCAGTGTAAAAGTGTTCTGTTCTCTCACATCCACGCCAGCATGGGCAGTTTTGAAATTTTATGATGCGGGCCATTATCTCTGGGGTTAAATGATACCTCAGGGTGGTTTTGATTTGCATTTCTCTAGTAATTAGGGAAGATGAGCATTTTGTCATATGTTTCTTAGGCATTTGTCTGTCTTCTTTAGAGAAGGCTCTATTCATTCAAAATGTTTATATTTAGTTTTAATCTTCCTTCCTATTTGGACTGCTGCTAGAAACTTTGTCCATTGTGAAGGAGACCTTTTTCTATACTGATTCCCGGTTGTTATTACTTAATCACATGGAAGGTCTCTCTGAATACTGACACTTTGTTGAATTTTTTTGTTAATTCTAACAGGTTTTCCATTGATTCTTAAGGCTTTGGTCAGATTATCATTGTTCATAGCCAATAAGATTGTGTGCAATCTTCCTTCTCATTAGAAATGCTTCTTCTTATCTAACCCTCATGTTAAATATTAGAGATGAAAACAGTTGCTTGGTTGATTTTTTTTTTTCTTTTTTAGTGCACACCTCTTTCTTACTCAGCAAAATAAGATGTCCATAGTCAAGCTTTCTGCCAAGAAACATAACTTCTACTTGGCTGCTGTTCAACTACTATGCAAACACTCAAGAGAAATGGTATTCATGGTGGGTAGTTTGAAGGGCATAAATCCTCAGGTAGTTTAGATTTTACTCGCAGATCAAACTAGGTCATCAGAGACCTTGCTTTGCATTTTCTTGGCCCTCCAGACTTGCCTTCATAGAGTTGCGTCAGGAATATTATTAAATCATCTTAAAAATTTACTATCAGAATTACTTTTAAGGATTTTTTTGCAGTTGTTGTCCATGGCATTAGTTAGTAACCTAAATATAAAGAATTTTATATTATATTATTATAATATATAATATTATAAATAATTTGTCAGAAATGTCTTTAATACTATAGTCTCAGAAAAGCAGTTTGTATAAGTCACTAATATTAGATTTCAAGGTCCCTGGTCCTTCAAATTGTCTTCTGAAATGTAGCAGTCTCAGTGAGTTGTCCAGATAGGATTCTGGTAGCACAGGGGTTGGTTTAGACTCATTAAAGTCTAAACTGATAAAGTCATGTGAAAGTCAGGCTTGTACAGTATGGAAAATAGAAATAAATTTGAGTGGAAAAGCCAGAGGAAGGTCTGCCTACCAAAGGAAAAGAACAGATGATATATGCACCATCACTAAAAGTCTATCCATATGAAAGCACAAGGCACCTTGAATCTGGAATCCTCTCATTAAAAAGTGTTTTGTCATAATCACTTCAGCTTTTACTAAAGAGTATTACCAGGAATAGCCACATAAAACATCATCCTGGCTTGGCGCCTGCAGCTCAAGCAGCTAAGGCACCAGCCACATACACCAGAGCTGGCAGGTTCCAATCTAGCCCGGGCCTGCCAAACAACAATGATGGCTGCAACCAAAAAATAGCTGGGCATTGTGGTGGGCACCTATAGTCCCAGCTACGTGGGAGGCTGAGGCAAGAGAATTGCTTAAGCCCAGGAGTTGGAGGTTGCTGTGAGCTGTGATGCCACAGCACTTTACCCAGGACAACAGCTTGAGTCTCTGTCTCAAAAAAAACAAAACAAACAAAAAAAATCATCCTGAATTTATTATAAAAAATGTTGTCCAGAATATCATCCACCAGTCAAGGTCTCAAAATTCAGGTCCCAGATGAGAAATTTCATTCAGGAATTTAGTTAAGAAAAAGCTTTGATTCCTTTTTCAAATTCCAAAGCTTGTTTATTTTTAGTAATGACATTTGACATTATTGAATTTCCCTCAATCAGGGCAAACTATACAAGCCCTCAGAGTGACATATTATTCATTTCATGTTTCTAATTTCTTCTTATTGGCATTATCATTACCAAATACTGTGCCATACCAAATCATTTTTGGAAAAAAGCCAAGTATATATGGCATTTTGTCTGTAGTTATTACGTGGTTGTTAATGGTGCGAATGAGTCCTATGACTGAGGTGTCACTAAGGGAAGTGAGTAGGTGCATGGTGGAAGGAGAGGGAGGGAATCTCACTCTCCACCCAAGCAAGGGACTGCAACTTACCTGGTGAGTGAAGGAGCCAGCCAGAGGGGGCTGCAACAGAGGGCTGGAGAGGGCCTGACCCTCAAATGCCGGAGCCACTGCTTAGTCCCTGTGATTAGATTGGTTTTGTTGAAGCGAGGCAACCTTGGATTTCTAGATCTTACACACTTTCAAGAAAAGCTAGATTTTAAAGGAATCCTAGTGTTTGAAATGTTGCAACTAATTCAATTATTTAAAAACACACTGGACCAGCAAAAGCTAGAATAATGACTTCCAGAGAGTGGGGTGAGGGGAAAATGGGGAGTTGGTCAATGGGTATGAAGTTTCAGTTACTCAAGATGGGTAAATAGTACAGATCTGCTGAGCAAGAGTCACATTTGTAGTTAGCAACACGATATTGGACACTTAAAAATTGGTTAAGAGTGTAGAATCCACTTTAAGTGTCCTTACCACAATAAAACAAAAAAAGCAAAGGGATATGAGGAAATTTCTGGAAGTAGTGGGTGTGTCAATCATCTTGATTGTCCTGATAATCTCAAGGGCATGTGCACATGTCCAAATTCACCCAACTGTCCACACTAAATATGTGCAGTTCTTCGTATGTCCACTATACCTCAAGAAAGGTGTTTGTTTAGTGACTGATTTATTTTTAGCTTTCTCTCCTCCATGAAAGGAGGAGAGAAACAGAACATTCTGGATCCAGCCAGAATTTTATAAAAACAGAACATTCTGGATCCAGCCACTATCTGTGGTCCAGACATGGGCCTGTGGGCTCAGGAACATCTGGGAGCAGATGTGAGGAACCCAAATACCAGAGAGACAAAGCAGGAACTTTGGTAAACTAGTAATTTTGCCGGTGAGGTGCTGATGTCATAATGGCACCAAGGATCTCACGGACATGATCCTCTGAGAAACTTGAAGTTTTAACCTGTCCCATATTGAAACATAGATTAGTAGGCAGAGTCCTGGACTCGAAATCTGGAAACATAGCCTCAATCTCAACTCTGCCACCAACAATTACATCTCAGAGGATCTTCTGAATTTCCTGAGGCCCTCGGGTACACAAGGAGATTAGCTAAAGCATGGGAATCTTTCAGACTCATTATTTCCAAAAGCATCTTACCAGAATCTCCAAAGATAATGAAAAGAAGTTTCTACTCCTCTTTCAATCATTTACTTCTACAGAAGAATTATCTAAATTTCTAATGTTGTCATAAACACCAAATGAGAATTTGAAAGGCAAGTGGAAGAAAAAAAAGAGAGAGAGATGAGAAAATAGGCAGTGGTGACTACCAACCACCACCAAAGGGATTTCTGATTTTCACGCTCTCTAGCAACAGAGACACAATCGCAACGTGCTTTAATGCTTGGGCTATTTTTTGAAAAGGCCAGAGTTAATACTTAAAATGTACAAACGGCCATTTGGACATGCATTTTTGTTATATCTGATCATTTTTCGTAAATACTTTTTAAAAAATCACCAATGATAAACAACTGGCTGTTCACAATGCCTTCAGAATATATTACTTTAATTCTGCAATGATGTCTTCGAGTTTCTCCTTAAGGGCTCCAGAGAACTCACCCACCTTTTCTTCTTTTTTATAAAACTGAAAGGTTGGGATGGACATGATTGCACAGTCTCTCAACACCTCATCACAGTCATCAGCGTCCACTTCCAGGAACACCACATCCTCATGCTTGCGAGACAGGTAATGGAAGAACGGCTTGATGCTCCTGCAGGGTCCACACCATGTGGCTGAGAAGTCCACGGCCACCAACCTCTCTCCAGCCTCTTTGAGTGCTGCTTCGAAGTCCTCCTTGCCCAGGATCACTCTCACCATGTCCACCTCCAGGGACTCCACCGTTTCTTCTTTTGGTTTTGGAAAGAATTCTTCCTTGAACTGATTGGCTTCTGAAGACTCAGGGAGGTCGCCTTCCTCGGGCTGGCTTGTTTCCTCTGGGGACTTGGGGAGGTCATCTTCCTTGGGTTGGATTTTTTTTATTGAATATTTGAAAATGTCTACCGGCTTAGGCTGAATGGTCATGGCTGAGGATTTGAAGATGTTGCCCAGCTTGAGGTGAGTGGTTTCTTCTGGGGATTTGGGGATACTGCCCAGCTTGGGATGGATGATTTCTTTGGGGGACTTAGGGATACTGCCCATCTTGAGACGGATGGTTTCTTCTGGGGACTTAGAGATACTGCCCAGCTTGGGATGGATGGTTTCTTTTGGAGACTTGACATTGCCCAGCTTGAAATGGATGCTCTCTGCTGGGGACTTGGGGACATTGCTCAGCTTGGGATAGATGCTTTTTTCTGGGGACTTGAGGACATTGCTCAGCTTTGGATGGATGGTTTCTTCTGGGGACTTGGGGAAATTGACCAGCTTGGGATGGATGATTTCTTCTGGGGACCTGGGGATACTGCCCAGCTTGAAATGGATGGTTTCTGGGGACCTGGGGATACTGCCAAGCTTGTGACGGTTGGTTTCTGGGGACCTGGGGATACTGCCTAGCTTGGGATGGATGGTTTCTTTTGGGGAATTAGGAATGTAATCACTCTGTTGTGGAACCTCCAACTCCTGTGTAGGCACGTGGAGTGTATTGCTGACCATGTGAACAAAGGCCTTCTCTTTGGTCTGGGCTGTGTCCAAGAACTCTGGAACTAGGAGATCCACATTGCTGGACAGAACCTGTAATGGACTTTCTAAACAGAAAAAAATAATTAAAAATTAAAATGCAGATGAAGGAAAAAAAAGTCTGATCATGTACTCCAAGGAAGATTGATGTTAGTCTTAGAGAAAATGATATATTAATTTGAATAATAATATATTATTATTAAATAATAATATGTAATTTAATATGTAATTAAATCTGATTACATATATATACACACTACACATACACACACACACACACACACAAATACATATAGATAGGTAGATATTGTTTTGTAGAGATAGGTTCTCTCTCTGTCACTCAAGCTAGAGTGCAGCGGCTAAATTATAGCTCACTGTAACCTTGAACAGAGCTCCAACAATCTTCCTGTTTTAGCCTCCTGAGAAATGAGGTCTTCATATGTTGCCCAGGCTGGTCTTGAACTCCTGATCTCAAGTGATCCTCCCACCTTGGCCTCCCAAAGTGCTGGGATTACCAGCATGAGTCACTACACCTGGCTATTTTTTTTTTTTTTTTTTTTTTTTGACCACAACTTTCTCTGCTTGGTCCTACAGTACTGACTACTCCCTAAGTATACCAGTACTTGAGGCAACCCTCATCCCTCCTCACTTACCATCACTGTCACCTTCATTTGTTTCTTCCTTCGTGGACAGCCTCGTACCTGGTTCTTCTGATTCTGAGGATCCCTCTTCCACACTTTCCATTGCCAGTGCCTTGGCTGTGTTCACTCCTAATCTTTCATAGATGCCTCCTGGTCAAGGCCTCCAACTTTTTCCAGTCTTTCCAACCTAACATCAAAATGAGTAACAAATTATGTTCAGGTAGCACGTTACAGCTGGTTTTCCCTATCTGTACTCAAAACAGCAGAGTTTGAGAGCTTCATGGTGGCTTCAGTAATAGAGACCACACTGCGCCTGAGGCTGTGGTATACACTCATGGCATTGTTCCATATAACACAGCAGACTGCTGAGGTAAGGACCATTATGATCAGCACTGTACAAGTGAGAAAACTGAGCCTTAGGGAAGTCATGTAGCTCATTCATGGTCACAAACAGGATGTGGCGCAGGTTCCAAAGCCCACACTCGGAACTACTACACTGTGCCATGCTGTCACCAAATGTCCTGTCTGGGCTGGATGGTGTGGACCAACTTTTCTGCAATCTCTCTGCTGGATTCTCCAGCTCCAGTTTTCTCTTTATGACTTACCCATTGTGACCACCTCCTATGTGCTTGTGACTAGGTTAGCCTACTCTGGAAAGTGCCATGCGATGCCAAATGTTCACCTCTTGCCAGATGGCCTCCCTCACACCTCCCAGGCCCTTAAGACTGGCCTGTACCTTGTCTCATGCGGGCACATCCAAGTACATCAAGTGCCCCCACCTTTCCTTAGAGGGGCACCACCTCCTCACGCTAGTCCTTATTCCCTTGGCCACGTGGACCCCATCCTGTGGATCAGATCCAACCCCCAGTCCCCGTGAAGACTCCTCTTATCAGTTCAGGACTATTAGCTTATTTTCTGCCCTCTCTCTGCACATCTCCTGTCTTGATGTGGAATTTTGTATTCTCTACGTATACTTTGAACAAATCCACATCTGTTTTAGTTTTGCCCCAACAGCATAAGTACTGAAATCAAGAGCATGGTCCAAACAATGAGATCTCTCATGTTGTCCATAGATGCCTCAAAACATCTGATGGCACTGGTTCAATTATCTGGATTTTTATGCAAAAATAAATTTTATTAAGAGGGAAAGGGGATAGGGGAGAGTGTTAGGCTTAGCAAATCCATATTTCTTGATAACATGAATCTCATTCCAGAGATGAGCTCATGCTTCGGCTCTGTTTCCTCAGACACTGCCCAGGAGGACTCTGCCCCATCACTGAGAGACCTTGACAAAGACATACGGACCCTTCTGATGATCACACCAGACAGGAGGGCGTCTTCACAGAGACCTTGACAAAGACATACGGACCCTTCTGATGATCACACCAGACGGGAGGGCGTCTTCACAGAGACCTTGACAAAGACATACGGACCCTTCTGATGATCACACCAGATGGGAGGGTGTCTTCACTCTCTACAGCTGCAGGGCTTCTCCTTCATTATGCTGTTTTATTTTTTTGAGGTGGAGTCTTTCTTACTCTGTCTCCCTAGGTAGAGTTCCATTACGTTATTGTAGCCCACAGCAACCTCTAACTCTTGGACTTGAGCAGTCCTCTTGCCTCAGCCTCTGAGTAGCTTATTATGCTCTGTGTTAAAGCCAAGGATGGGAGTAAATGTCAGGCACTTATCTGTTCCATGTCCTCCTCAGTAAACGTTAGGAGAAAAGAACCCCTACAGCGAGATTGGGCATAATTCACATCACTCATCATGAATAGATTTTGTTAGCATAAAAGAGATACTATTTTTGGAACTTGCTCATTGGTAAATTAATTTTTCTCCTTGGAACCTGTTTTATACATGAGTCTGGCTATTTGGAAGGGAGTCCAAAATTACACAGAGGAACTCCTAACTGAGAGGAGGAAGTGAAAATGTCACCCCTTCCCTGCCAGGGGATGAGGGAGCACCAGGACAGATGCAGATGTCCTGACCCGCGCTTCTTAGCTTGACACTGCAGCACGGCCGCTTGTCAGATGTGTGCGGAGGGAAGCTGAAGCAGGGGGGTATTTGCCTTCTGCTCTATCTTGGAGGCCAGGAAGAGTTCACGTGAGCCCCACACCCAAGACAGCACTTGCCCCAGTGTGGCAGGGCCACTGGCAGAGGGTACAATGGGTGCAGGGCCCTGACCCCACAGCCTGCAATGGGGGCATCCAGAAGTAAGGGATGCTGGGAGGGCTCTGAGACCAGGGAACAAGAGAGGAAGCACCAAGAAGTTACAACATGGGGTCATTTGTGACCAGAGGCAAGGACTAGCATCCTAGACCACCCACGAGTAACAACTCGGCATTCCCACCCTACGTGGGAGCAGGGAATGCTCACGGTCCTCCACCCCGGGACTAGGCCGGATGAAACCAGCAAGAGGCCAAAGCTCCTAGCCTCCCCACACAGCCCTGTGCACACAGACACTGTAGAGAAAGGGAGGACATGGAAGGCGGAGCTGCTACCACCAGGGAAGAGTGTCCTGTAAGCTGAAATTCCATAAATAGGCGATTTTAACTCAGCTTCTCTCCTCCTCACCAACCCGCCACAAAAACTCACGGAGAGAAGGCCCATGGATAATGGCAGAGTAGGTCCATCTTAGAGAAGCGTTCAAGTGACATCGTATCTGCAAGTCTTAGTAAAAGAGAAGGAATCTGTGACCCTATTACATTTGTACTTGGAGATCTCAGCTTTTTTAGGTTTGGCAGTTGATAGTTATTTTTACGCTTCCTTCTGCAATTCAGATGGGTTCCAAGAGACTCGAAATATTGATACCTCTGAATCATTTTCATTCAACTTGTCATCAAATGTATGTTTTCCTTCAGCATATGCTCATCCCCAAAGTGCTCATGAGCACTCATGTGAGTCAGGATTGTCTCAGGAATCAGAAACAACCAGCTATTTTAGGCATGAGATGATTTTGGCAATTACAAAACTCCTGGCAAGGCTTCCTGTTTAGGCTAGGTGTCTACAAATGAGTTCCAGAAAACAGAACAGTGTTGCAGAACAGGCCTGCTAGGGCCACTGCAACTCCCAGGATAACCACAAGTGGGGAATCAGAAGGCGCTGCCCTGACTGTTGGCTTCAAGAACTTTCCATGCAAGCTGCCATCCAGAGGTGAGCCCACCTCAGCCTCCACTCTCTCTCCGTTCAGACTAGGGATGAGCCCCAGTGCTCTGCTTTTCACCCAGCCCCTAAAGAAGTTGCAAGCAATGGCTTGCTCAAGTACCTTCATTTAGTGGTGGACTCAGAGTCACACCTTAAACCTCAGCGGCAAGGGAGTCAAGGAAACAGCTTTTTGTTGCCAGTCTCTGCAGTCCTGGGAAGCCCACCACAGGGAAGCTGGAATGAACACTGGGTCGAAATTCATTCCTACCGCATCTTCCAAGAAAAATATCAGGGATTAGTTTTTTTTATACCTATGCTGGCCTAAGTTTTTGGTTTTATAATTACAATAATAATACATGTTCATAAAAGAAAAATGAGAAAACAGATAAATAAAAAAAATCAAGATTACTCATAACAGTTGACACTTCAGGGACCCCTGCTAATATAATACTGTGATTTTGCTAAAAATATTTGTCTTTTTTCTCTTCACATGTAGATATTTTCAAATGAGATACTTTTCCAAAAGAGACAACTATTCTATCATCTTTTCTTCTTAAGAATATATGTTGGGGTCGCTCCAGTGACTGGACTGGCCAGCTAACGGTGGGGAGGGCGCCTTAGCCCTTCCCTCAATTTCACTTTCTTATCCCTTGAGGCCCTCTGGTCAATGCTTGCACAAGGAACTCAGTGTTTATTTTACTATGGATTTATTCCTGAATTTTGGCTAAACTCCTTAGGCATAACCTATTGGCCTCAAAATATTGGTCAGCCCAGTAATCCTAGCATTTTGAGAGGCCGAGGCAGAAGACTCATTTGAAGCCAAGAGTTTAAGACCAGCCTGAGCACAAGTGAGACCTTGTCTCCACACAAAATAGAAAAAATTAGCTGGGCATGGGTGGCCTGTGCCTGTAGTCCCAGCTCCTTAGGAGGCTGAGGTGGGAGGATCGCTTGAGCCCAGGAGTTTGAGGTTGCTGTGAGCTATGATGATGCTGCTACACTGTAGTCTGGGCATCAGAGTAAGACCCTGTTTCAAACAGAAAAAAAAAAAAATATATATATATATATATATATATATGTGTGTGTGTGTGTGTGTGTGTGTGTGTGTGTGTGTGTACGTTACTCGCCTGCTTCTTTACTATGGTAATCAGTTATGTACTCTTTTTTGGAACTAACATAGTGGGGATCTCTCCACTCAACACCATTCACACAATCACAGATAATGACACTCAAAATCAACAGCAGAAGAAATGTCAAGAAGAGGCCATGCCAGCATCCAAGTAAACCAAATGTTCTTTCTTAGAGACAAAGAACTTTACACAAAAAAATGGAATTATAGGAACCCCAAGCATTTATTTATGTTTCTCACATAATAATATTGACCATTAGATGATATTGAGATATCAAAAAGATTGAACTCTTACGGTCCTATTAATACTGTAAAGGTCCTCAAATATTAGTTATTAATGAGCAGAATAAACAAAATACTATGCTACCATAAAAAATTAAAAGAAAAAAATTTTTGGAGATAGAGTGGCACCCTGAGTAGAGAGCCGTGTTGTCATAACTCACAGCAGCATAGAGCTCTTGGGCTCAAGTGATTCTCTTGCCTCAGTTTTTCTATTTTTAGAAGACAAAGAGTCTCACTCTTGCTCAGGCTGGTCTCAAACTCCTGAGCTCAGGCAAGCCACTTGCCTTGGCCTCCCAGAGTGCTAGGATTACAGGATGAGCCACCATGCCAGGCCAAAATAAATGTTCTTACGAATAGATTTGGAATACTTTCCATGCCAAAATATGATCACCCAGAATAGGAATCAGGAATTTTTTTTTTCTGTCAATGCCAAATAATAACTCTTTGAGGCTTTACAGACTACGTGGTTTCTGACACACTACTCAAGTGGCCATCGTGAGTGCAATGGTGGACCCTAAACATTCATATGCCGAAGTCTTAATCCCCAGTACCTGAGATTATGACATTTCTTTCAGAAATAGGGTTGTTGTAGATATAATTAGTTAAGATGTCCTGTGTAGTACTGGAGTAGCATGGACCTCTAATCCAACATGACTGGTCGGGGAAATTTGGGTACCAACACACACAGCAGGGAGGTGATGGGAAAAGATGGACAGCCACAAGTCAAGGAGAGAGGCCTGGAACAGATGCTTTTCTCATAGCCCTCAGAGCACCTTATTCTTGCATTTCCTTCCAGAACTATGATACATTTCTGTTGTTAAGCCACCCAGAGTGTGGCAGTTTATTACAGCAGCCATACACAATATATAAACAAATGGTTGTGGTTGTGTCTCAATAAAACTTTATTCACAAAAACAGGCAACTGGCTAATGGGCCATAGTTTCACCAACCTTTGGCCATTTACAGATAGTGCCCCAAAAATGTATACAAATTTTGAGCAATGAAACACCTGCATGTTAATCAGTATGATGAAAATATGTCAAATGGTCTATAAAACCAGTGTATGGTGCCCCATGATTGCATTAATGTACACAGCTATGATTTAATAAAAAATAAATAAATAAATAAACAACAACAATAAAAATTGTAATACTCAATACTCATCCATAATAAAAGATGAATACAAGTCACATTTGAGCACCTCTTGCAATGCAGAAGTCAAATGTGACTTGAGCATTGAAATTTTAACACAGATTTTTCCTTTTTAAAAATGTGTACACATTTGGGGGCTACCTTCTGTACAATAATGGTTAGTGTTCCTTTGGATGCATGGACTGCAGTTTATTTAAATAATTTTCTATTGGTGGTTATGCAGGTTGATTTTGATTCTTCACCATTACAAACAATGTAGTAATAAACATATTAGTGAATCCTCTTCTTAGAAAAATTTCTCCAAATGAAATTCCTAGATCAATTGGTAAACATTTTAAATACTTTTGATAGATTTTGCCACAATGTTTTTAAGAAAGGCTGTTCTAACCAGCAGCAAGGTACCAAAGTGCAGTTTGTTGGACAATAAAAGTTAGTATCATCAGTAACAATTTGCATTTCTTTATTAACGTGAAATTTAAAAAATATTTATTGGTTTCTATTTCTTCCATTAAATTTGCAATATCAGCATTTGATATTTCTATTGGGGGAAACATCTCCATATTAATTTCCTTGTTTTATTTGTAATCACGTATCATTTCCCATTTGCCAGTCACTATCATAAGGTTGTTTTTTTAGTTTGTTTTTTAATTTTGTTGATGATATCTTGGGAGCAATATATAGATTCTCAAAATCTATCAAATTTTGCTTCACTGATTTTCACTCCAGGTGATACATTTGTATATAAACGTGTGAACTTCTGATTCTAAGGCCACCTTCTCCACAGCCCCAAATCAACAATAATATAACAGCAATAAAAGTAACAGCACCTGTGGCTCAAAGGGGTAGGGGCCCGGCCCCATATGCCAGAGGTGGTGGGTTCAGGCCCAGACCTGGCCAAAAACTGCAAAAAAAAAAAAAAAAGTAACAGTGTTGAAACTTTCCAGGATTTAATTCAATGAAGATTCTACTACAATGAGGAAGTGGTTTAAAATGACGTCAGTCTATAAATGATTCTTTTTGTTAACATTAAAAATTCAGCCATTTCAGAGGGAGAGATAAAGAAGTCATTCATACATATTTAGAGTTTCTATTTTTTATATACTTCCTGTGCCAAAGTGCCCACTCCCTTACCGTGGAATAATGAAAATATTTGCCCTGTAAAGATTCAGACTCCTTTCTTTATTCAGCATAATGGATAGGCAATGGGGAGGGGGGGAATATTAAATCAGATCACCACTCAAAACAAATAAGATATAAAATGGGTACCTTTTGTGGAATTTTTAAGGAAAAAATAGCCCTGTTAGAAATTATATGTCCAGTTGAAGATTAGGATCTTAACCCCAAGCTGTTCTATCCTAGAGCTCTAACTGAAGCAGGAAGCCGGTTGTGCCCATCCCCGCCTACATTTCTTCTAGAATGTACTACACAGAGAGGAACTCTTTAAGAAGAATAATGTGGGCATTTTATTTTATTTTATTTATTTATTTTTTTTTGTAGAGACAGAGTCTCACTTTACCGCCCTCAGTAGAGTGCCATGACGTCACAGGACTCACAGAAACCTCCAGCTCTTGGGCTTAAGTGATTCTTTTGCCTCAGCCTCCCAAGTAGGACTACAGGCACCTGTCACAATACCCTACAATTTTTAGAGATGAGGTCTCATTCTGGCTGAGGCTGGTCTCGAACCTGTGAGCTCAGGCAATCCACCTGCCTCAGCCTCCTAGAGTGCTAGAATTATAGGCATGAGCCACCTCACCAGTCCTCTCATTTACATTTTTTTTTTTTTTTTTTTTTTTTTTGTATAGACAGAGTTTCACTTTACCGCCCGGGGTAGAGTGCCATGACGTCACAGGACTCACAGCAACCTCCAGCTCCTGGGCTCAAGCGATTCTCCTGCCTCAGCCTCCCGAGCAGCTGGGACTACAGGCGCCCGCCACAACGCCCGGTTATTTTTTGGTTGCAGTTCGGCCAGGGCTGGGTTTGAACCCGCCACCCTCGGTATATGGGGCCGGCGCCCTACTCACTGAGCCATAATGTATTTTTATATAAACTGTAAATTTTAGAATACACATATTTATGGGAAAGTTACTCTTTGTACATGCTCTCTGAATCTCCTGAAGTCCACCCTCTGCAGGAAGCCAGGCAAAAGAGCAGGAGGCTAAAGCAAGGGCCTTCGGAGCAAATGGAACCAGCAAAGTAGAGCGGATCAGCTACCAGCAGTGGTGCAGCGCCCCGGGAAATCTCGCCCAGCACAGTCATTCCATGTTCAGAGTCACCGTGGCCCTTATCCGGAAGCGCCTGAGCTCAATCTCGCCGTGAGTGAGTGTAGCATTCAGTGAGCGCTTAACGCATGAATGAAGGTGGGCACGGATGGACTAAGCTTGTATAATGGAAACAGTTGACGAGGGTTTACAGTGAAACACTTAACACATATTTTTTGTTGAAATGGCCTTTATTATCATCTAGTAAACCACCCACCATTGCCACCTTGGCATCTCAGTAAAGGGATAGGAGAGAGGCAAGGGAACCATTTCCTTGGGCCGGGAGGTGGCTCACGCCTGTTCTCCCAGCACCTGGGAGGCCGACGGGGCAGATTGAGCTCACAGGTTCGAGACCAGCCTGAGCCGGAGGGACACCCCGTCTCTAAAAACAGCCAGGCGCTGTGGCACGCACCTGTAGTCCCAGCTAGTCAGGAGGCTGAGGCAAGAGCATCCCTGAGCCCAGGAGTTGGAGGTTACTGTGAGCTGTGATGCCACAGCACTCTACCCAGGGTGACACAGTGAGACTCTGTCTCAAAAAACAAAAAAGAAAAAGAAAAAAAAAAAAAATCAGAAGCCGTTTCCTAAAGAGTTTCCAACCCGTCCACACTAAGTTTCAAATCAAAATAGTGGGGGGAAAGTTTGAATAGAAAAAGTACTAATATGTCACAGACTAGAACTGAGTCCTCGCCACTCGACCCCTCCTGTCAACACCACACACTGAAGGAAATGATGTGACAGGGCACCGATCTTCCCTTTTCAACCCTAATTCAGGCTTCTTGAGGATAAGGGACGGGCCCGGATGTCTGCAGTCTTCACCCAGCGCAGAGCGGCCTGGACGCTGGAGGAAAACGAGCACAGGAGAGTGGAAGGGCCTGTGTCCAGCGAGTGGCTCTGCTCGGGCCCTCCAAGGAAATCACCTAACTAACTTCCACATCTGCTGCTGCAAGGCGGAGTCTAGAGAATAAAAGTGACATTTTAAGACCAGACTTCTTGTGTTTAGTGTAAAACACGCGCTGTCTCTGATACACCATTTGCCTTAATTTACAGGCTAACATGCTGTCCCCAACTCCACAGTGATTAGAAAGGGGGGTACTATTGCTCCCACTGGGGAAATCTGGGAGAGTCCCCTAGAATTGCTGGTCAGCCCCCGAAAGCAGCAAATGAGGACCGCCTTCCCGGTGCAGGAGAAAGTAACGGGGCGGGGCCTAGGCCGAAGCCTGGTGTGGGGGCGGGGCCGCGGCGGGATGGGGCGGGGCCTCGGCAGGGTGAGGGCGGGGCCGTGGCGGATGGGGGCGGGGCCAGGGCCAAAAAGCCAAGTTGCTCTGTGCTCCAGCTGCCTCACTGCTCTTCAACAGATCTGAGGGCCAAAGACACAAGTCAAAGAGATCCGCTGAGAAACTATCACAATAGTCAAGATAGAACAGATTATACTAGGACAGTGGAAAGAGTGTTAAAAGATTTGAGAAATTCAGAAATAGAATTTACATGGTTTGATTAGTGCTTAGAAGGAGCTGAAACTGACTGTCAAATATGAAGCCTGAGCCCCTGAGAGATGTGCAGCTAACATGTGCGGGAGGGTCTCCGTGCCTGGAGGGGCCCTGGGCCTGCAGCAGCACCCCCATGGGCACACGCACCCTGCAGCCGGCAGGAAGCCAGGCCAGACCACAGCCAAACACCAGCGGTGAGAGCTGAAGCTATAAATTGGTGAGATCAGAAGGAAGGTGGCTGACTGAGAAGGACCAGAACACAAATTTGGAGAAAGTACCCACATGGAAGCAGGTAGGAAGTCCAGGAGGAGCCAGCAGAGCAAGAGGGAAAGGGGCGGAGGAAGCTGGAGGAGGAGGCCCAGGAGGGGGAGCGACTTTGTAGGGCCTGAGGCCCTGAGTTGGCTTCTGACAAACCTGTGCCCTAACCGGTGTCCCCAAGTGGGCCCAGATGGCCTGCAGGTAGCCCCCAGCTTTCTCTGTCTTCTTAACTTGGAGATCTCCTTGGAGTTGTATATTTCTTTTCTGCTCCCTTAGAAAAGGATCTCAATTCATTTCCAAGGCACGTCCCAAACTCTTTTCTTGAGGGGAGGAGCACAAAGAGCGGAGCGAGAGGGGCAGTGAGGGAAGTTAGGGCCGTCTCTGAAAGTGCAGAGGGACAGGAGCAAAATCCGGTGGCCAGTGGATAGAAGGTCAGGTGAGTAGATCATAGTTCTGGTTTGAGAATTTGATTGGGGCTGGGGGGGTGGGGGGGTGGGGGAGACAGAGGGTGGCTCCCTGGGAAAAGAAATGGAATGACAGTAATCCAAACTACACAAGACGTCTGCACGTTGTATGTCATGTAGGTTGATAGGAGGAGACTGCAGGAGCAATTTCAAGATGGAAGAAGAAAAAAACAAAAAGCTTGGAATGTGTCTTAGAAATGAGTTGGGATCCTTTTCCAAGGGGGCAGAATAGATATGTACAAATCCCAGGTGATCTTGGAGTTAAGATGACAGAGAAAGCAGGCCTCCCACAATTCATCTGGGCCCACTTGCGGATGGCAGTTTAGGCACTGGGTTGTCAGAAGCCAGTTTGGGGCCTCAGGCCCTACAGAGGTGAGATTGCTGGACCCTAATACAATTGGAAGTGCCTCCTGTCATTCTAAAAAGCCAGTTAACTTCAGGGAAGGCTGAGCAGAGGTCTCAACATCAATGTTAGGGACTGGGAAAGAGAAATCAAGCTGTCTGAGCAGAAGGGTCAAGGAGTCACACCAGCCCCAATAAATCTCAATTAATTGGGTGATTCAGCTTTCCCAGCTGGAACTGGTTAACTTTTAGCTCCCAAGTCAAAACTTCCTCCTAAGATGCAAGAATGGGCTCTGTAACAGGATGGACATGGGGGTGAGTGCAGCTTGCCCTCCTGACTCACTGTATTAAACCAAGAAAGTCATGTAAGCTCTCCTGCTCCTTGTGTACAGAGGAGAACTGTGTGTCCTTCTCAGATTTGTTTTGTGGATTTTACTGTGACAATACTTCATATCCTGGGGGAAGATATTTTTAGAATTCTGTTTGGATTTTATAAAAGCAAAAATAGTATTTGTATCACAGAACCTTCCAGCAGAGTCAGGGAGGTTCCTGTAATCAAACACAGTAGTATTTCTCAAGTAAAGTACACAAATATTTACCCTGGTTGGATAAATAATGATTATAAATAGCATCATGTTGGCTCGGGTTTGGTTTGGCTGCTAAATGAGTCCTCACCAAACTCAGGAAAAATCTATTTATGAAGCTTTTTGGATTCCAGAAGAGTCAAGTGTGTGTATATGAATTATTATCTGCATTTTCCATGCTAAGAAACTAAGGCTCAGACAGACTAATCTGCCAAGGGTCCCACCATCACCAAATTACAGAGCTTGCATCCAGGTCATCTGATGCTGGATCTCTTCATCTCCACCCCATGTTGCCATCCAAGAGAAGAAGAAGGAAAAGAACAAGAAGAAGAAAGTGGCAACCAAGAGGGCAGGAAAAAGAACATGTCCCAGCTCCTGGGCAAAGGTTGAAGCCCAGGACGTCGCCACAGCTGCCAAGCTCCTGCTCCACAGCGCTATACGATGATTTCATCACTTGATCCTGATGTCAGCCCTGGGATGTGGGTGCTATCCTCATTTTAGGAGGAAGCTCAGAGAAAACCAAGTCACTTGCTCAGGATCACTTGACACATACATACTTAAAAATTAATTCCCAGGAACAGAAAAAAGACATAGTGGGTCATAGGATATGTTCATTTCAGATATTTAGGTATATACATTGCCAAACTGCTTTCCAGAAAGAGTGTACTGATGTATACTCTGACAGGTAAAATGATCCCCAGATCAAAACACACAAGACCAAATGTAGCAAACACACCAAGGGAGTTTATTTTACCTTTGGGTGAAAGCAGGATGAAATCTAAAGAGATTCAGCAGCCTTAGCAGGCTGAAGAGCAGCTGGCTTTACAGCCAAGTCTCTCTTATCAGGGCACCAAGGATGTGCAGCTCATTATTGGGACTGTGGCCAGCTCTTCTCATCAGGGTGTCAGAAGCTTGCCATGTCAGCGTATTTCTCATGGGTTTGTAACTGGGTAGGTAAACGGAGGCAATGAGCTGTGGCATGTCTCTCTTATCTGAATTATGTCCACCTGTGACTCAGTCCATAGAATGGTTTTTTCAAACCTAAGATGGAGTTATCTTGGCCAAACTAATACGACCGGTTTATATGGGACTGCCTACTGTCAGCATACCTGCCAACAGTTGGTGTTACCTTTGCACTGTTACTAGAACAGTGGAATGAAAGGGAGAAGATAGCTTCACAGGTGTAGAAAAAAACAGTTCAACCACACACTGCTGCAGTGTGTCTGAAAACCTGAGAGAAGACATTCCGGGAGACAAATCCTCCAGAACTTTCTCCATCCTCTTTCCACCTGCAAGTCTTGCTCTTTAGACAATACCTGCCAGAGCAGGAAGTGTTTGCAGTCTGTTTAAAGTAGTGTTTGAACCAGTTGTTTTGTAAAAATGTGCAAGTTGCTGTGAAGAGCCCTCAGCCTCAGACGGTGGGTTAAATACACCCCCAGCCTCTTTGCCAGCGACAGGCAAAGAGGCTCCAAAGGAGAAAGAGGAGCAGCCCAGTGTGCTATTGACAAAGAGGCTGGCCTGCAGAGCATTTGCTGGGAGAATCCGATCAGGGGATTATTCTCAAAACCCTTTTCCAAAGGTGCCATAAATAGGTAACCACTTCTTACTAAGTGCAAAAGAAAGGCATGTTTTCCCATACAGTTGGAACACTGGGTCTCTTGCTGGTAATGGTGGGTTGTTTCTTTTTCTTGTCTGATTGCAGGCGGGAAGCAGCTCTCGGCAGCTGCCCCAGGCAGTATCTGGAATGCGGAGAACCTGGCAGCTGCTCCTCTCTGCACCTCTGCTCTCCCAAGGTCATCTAGATATCAAACATAGCGCTGCCTAGAAAACATGAGCTGCACCAGAGTGTGTATGAGAAAGTGTGTGCTGGTGGCAGGCGATGGCAGCTGGATGGAGCAGGAGGGATGTGAAGAAGACCTCGTCAAGTGTAGTGGGTGCAGGAGTCGGCAATGAAGCTATGAAATCTTTCTTGAATATTAAAGAAGTCATCCTGCTCCTTTAGCTTTTCTCCATACCCCTTTCTCTTTGGAAAAATAAATACATAAAAATATAGACTCATCAAACACATGCCTTGAAATTACCAAATACTATCATTTCATCCTGTGGGCTTCATATCTGTGTATCACGAGGTAACTAAAAACTGCTGGTAGTTAAACGTCCTTTGTTTTCCTCCCTAACCTGCCCACTTCCTTCTCTTCCCACTTTTCCTCCTTACTCTTTTCACACACACATTCACATACTATTGTTTTGTGTAAGTTGATACTCCTTCAACTTGCTTTATTCATTCAGCCAGGGTCACAGGCTTGTCCACCGGACTGTGCACTGCACAGTTCCGAGGGCTCCATCCACACAGACTCCCATGACAGAGAGGCTCCTTGGGGCGGGGGTCGCAGAACCGTAGTCCTGCACTCTAGACTGTTTTTGAGCTAAATGTGGGTGCGTTATAGACATTGCGTTCATTTTAATTTCCCTATAGCTCTCATTGTGTGACTGTGCCACAGTTAACTGACTCATTTCCTTGGGAAAGGCATGTTACTGTCACAAACCCGGCTCAGGGAACGTCCTTACGTGTATCTTCTATGTACAGATGCACCTGTTTCTCTGGGGAATCCATCTTTATTCTGTGTTGATAATGATTTTAAAAAAATATTCTACTGAACATCCTAATAAGAAAAAGACAAACTTGGTAGAGTTTAAAATATTTATTAGTATGAATCAGTGTGTGTTAAATCAAAAATAACAGATACAATTGGGCATTGCTGGGAGAAATGCTTTCCTACAGGGTGAATACAAGGTGGGAAGGTTCTAGCTGTCTGCAGCAGTGTCTTTGATGTGCTAGAACTGGGTCCAGCCCAGACGGAAGCCCTTTACAAAAACAGGAGAAAAGGGAACAGTTTGCACAACAGAGCAGCACCACGGGATTACTGGGTGTGACTTCCACAATGATGGTAGAAAAGTAAATCTGACATCTAATAGGTCTGAATGCAGCTAGGAGCCCTTGAGTTCCTAAGCTAGCTCATCACTGGGCTTGCCAAGAGCCTCGCAGAGCAGTGAGAAGTGGAACCCACCAAAAAACAAACAAAAAAAAAGTAAAAAAAAAGCTCAATTTCTGCCATTACACGCCAAAGTCCTTGATTATAAAAGAAATATTTCAGTTGTCCAAACGTCCCTCAGAAAATGAACTCAGTTTTCACAGGGGCACAGCCCTTCTAGCTGGGTAGAAGTTAGTTTTAGATCTTCAACCTTTCAGTCTACAAGGTAACGTCATATTCAGCACCTTAATGTACCGTTTTTAACCATAACACGGCAAGTCAGTTGCGTACGTATGTACATAAAATGTTTGCACAACTCCATTCTTAGAGATTACCACTGGGAAATCATCCGTCCAAGAATCCATGCCTACTGATACAACACATGGCCATGAGCCAAACTCAGCCAATGAAACGGACTACATGCCAGCACAACACTATACAGTCATATTTACACATGTACATACATGGACGAAAACGGGGAGAAGGGGCAAATGTGAGGAAGGATGCTAAGGATGCTACACCACAGGACACTACTTGACATTTCCAGGTCTTTACATAATATGACGTGGTTATCGTTCAATTATTAGAACAGCCACAAAGTAATTCCAAGCTAAAAATAAAGCGAAGTAGGAAAACCTCATTGTGGACAAGGCCTGAGCATCCATCTGGAGAGAAGACTCAATGTCTGTGTTACTACTTGCGTGTTCAAGTGGGATCTAGCCTCTTCACTGATTTGCTGTGAGTGGTGATAATACATACACGATTTTTTTGTCCTCTGACTGGCTTGAATACTGGCAATACTGAAAGGGAAAAAGAGTAGCTTCACACCCTGGTCTGCTTCTGAAACGAGGGCTTGTTAGTAGGTAGCTCACTACACATTGTTAAGACTAGACATTTTATGCAAAGTACAACCCCTGCAAACCCAGTGAGGGCGGGGGGTGGGGGGAGAGGATCCTCTCTGCAGGGTGCTTAGCATTTTAGCTAGGAAACCTGAGCAGCTGTCTAGAGATAAACCCTGGTTCTCAGGGAAAGCTGGAAGAGGAAAGGTTAAAAAATAAGTCTACATGTAACCTGGACAGCGGTCATTTCAATTTTCAACTCAATTTTTTTTTTACCTTTGGCAAGAGGTATGATAATTTTTTGGCCTGCAAGCAGAATCATGTCAGGCCAATAATGGGGGCAAGGTGGGAAAAAAACCTAAAAATCCTTGCAAAGGCCCTGCTAGGACATCCAAATGTTGTTTGCTAGCAGTTTTTCAGATATCTGTCCAGGACAGCCTCATGGAACTCTTGAAACAAAATAAAGTTTTTCCAGCCTTCACATTCTAAAATTGTCAATCAACTCTCATGAGTTGGGTGAAGCAGTAAGAACATCAATTTGACAGCACATTTTTGAGTTGGAATAAATGGATCTGTGATTTCAGCCTGTCCCTGTTTCCTTGATTACAGTCAATGTAAAGAGAGTGTAAGCTTGGCCCTGGTCCCTCCAGACCCTGACTCTTTGCCTGTCAAGAGCCTGGTGGGCACAGTCACAACAGGACTCCACAGGCCCAGCTTAGGAGCTCTTTTCTGCCTCTCACTTTTAGGTTGTGGTACGGGTTGTTGGCCCTTGAATGTTCATGGCAAAGAAAGTGCCAGCCAGACCTTGTTCGCACGCTGCTGATCAGCCATTTCTGAGCATTGATCCTAATACCCTTTAACTCTTTCTGATCCTATGTCAGACCTTGTCCAACATAATGATTGCTTTTATTTATAAACAAAAATAAAGGTAATTGTGTAACCGAAAATGGATAATAAAATCATCAGGTGAGTTCATATTTATGTTTTTCTGTTTTAAAACTGTAGGATAATTACAAATAATACATCAACCTCTTTCCTGCCCAAAATAAATAGGAGCTAGGGCGTATTTGGGTGGCAGAAAAATTGGATTGCGAAAGATTAAGAATCACTTCCTAGTATGGGCCCTGACAGGAGACCAACTGCTTCTTGATTCCAAGTTTATATGAATGTTAGAATGGTAATAGGATTTGAATTTTCAATGGAAATCGCTTTTCTTCCCTTCCATGCTTTTCTTTCTTTACCTCCTTTGGATTCAGAGAATCTGAAAAGGAAGGTTTCCATTGGTGCCTACTCTCAGTTCACTGGCACTCCAGGCTGAGACCTCTGATTAGCCCTAATACCCTATTCTCCAAGTGTGGCAATATTTAAAATGCTTTCTCTGATTTTGTAGTTTGGGGGTGTAGAATTTCAAGGTGCTAATGCTTCCTCTGGCTGGTTTTCCTATAACTTACTATTAATTGCTATTATTAGAAGTTTGCCTTATGATTTAGACTCAAACATTAAATTTAACTCCAGCTAACCTTCTTCCCTATATATGACACCAGGACATAGTCTCTTAGTAAAATAATACTAAGTGCATAAACTTATCTAAGAGAGTAAGAATTTATTATTATGGAGGTGAGGCATGTCAGGTGGTCTCCTGAATAATATTTAAATCCTACATCTATCACCACTTGCATAGTCATTACTTAAATGCCTCTTTCAAACTAGGCTTCCCAGTCCCAGAATTATATGCAACATTTTATTTGGTCAAATTTGGTTTGTTTTCATATGGCCAAAACTTAGAAAAATATTTACCAATTAAAAGAGATGTAGACAACAGTGTCTAACACATCTCTCTCCCCCTTTATAATAGCTCACGTCTCTGTCTGAACGATGGCCCAATTACACTCCTGATTTCCTTTAGAAAGTAATAAATAAAGGCTTACTTCCAAACCTAGCTAAAAACGAATCTTCTAAATTAAATTTCCCTCCAGTGAAGGAGGGAATAAAGGCAATGGCACTGAAAAAGTAACTGAAATTTGGCTGGGTAACACCAGGAACGCAAGTGGGACACCCCTTTAGAGCCCCATACCTATAACAAGGCAGCAAGACTTTTGTACAAACCCGAGAATGTTTTAAGGTTTTTAACAAAAACAAAATGCAACTATACTTATTACCTAATAAGTATAATCCCGCCTATGTGCATTTCATACACTAAAGGCATTTTGTGGTGCTATGGTGGGTTTTTCCAGAGTTTTCTAAACTCCTCTTTTGAGGACATTTCCCACCCTGCTCTGTGGAGATGTTCCAGGATGCAAAGGCAGTGTGCTCACTCTTCTCTAAGTGAGGTGTAGGCCACTGAGCGTGGGGTCCTTCTGCAGTACATGGGGACGTGGGCTCTGGCTCCTTCAGGGACTGCAGACCACGGCCCTGGGTTAGCAGCACCGCCGGCTGGCTTGCGGGCCCCCCTTCCCAACTTTGATTGCTCCACTGTTTCCATTTTCATGAGGGTCCAAGGGTGGGATCCGGCGGCCTGGAGGAAAAAGGAGGCCAAGGTTGAATTCCTTCACGTCAGCTTAATGTCTGGGTTACATAAAAAATAGAGGAACTCCCGGAGTGGCTTTTTTCTTCCTTCCCTCCACCCTTCTTTCCTTCCTAGGTCTGCTGCATGAAGTCTTGTTCATGTTCAGAAAGTTAGGGTCCAGGTAAGGAACTACAAGCAGCTTCCTGGCTTCCTGGACCACCAGTGTGGACATCCCAGGCTGGGGAGACCTGCTCCTGGGGGGGCAGTCCCACCCCTCACTGCTCAAACCATCACCCACTCCTCCCCAGCCTGCCCACAGATCCATCCAGTGCTGTGACTGTCTGGCTGTCGTTTCGGCTTCTGAAAATAGATAGGGACTGGGAATTGCAGTCTTCCTAGTAACGCCATTTATTATCATCCCTCACCCTGCCCAGGTATACAGATTGTTGACTGGAAAGTCCTACAGAGATGCGCTACACAGGAATCACTATTGTAAGTGTCATCCACAAGTTATCCTAGACTCTCTATAAATAAACACTAAATAAAAATTAACCCATGAACTCAAGAACCTGGAAAACTGGTTGGGTCATCTTTATCTGTATTCCTATATTCCTGTATTCATTAATTGTGGCTTAATCCCAAGAGTCAGGCAAACCAGTTCACTTACTTACTAGCAGCTGACACTGAGTATTGTTGAAAAGAGATATTCTTAGATTAATGGTAAATAATGAGTATGTGAAATAACGTGAAAATTACTGGGGAATTTAGGGATGGGGTTGAATAGGAAAGGGTCAGTAGGATCCATAGGGTTAAAAAGGCAACGGGGGGGGGGGGGGAAGTGATAGCTAAAAGCTATGGATTTCCTTTTGAGGTGATAAATATTCTAAAATTGGCTGTGCTGATGGTTGCATGTATCTGCACAATACCACTGGAGTGTACCCTTGACAGGCAAAATCTGTTAAGTATGTGAATTTTATCTCAATAAAATCTTTTTATTGCAAAAAAGGCAATGGAATCTGGAAATAACAACCTTAGCACCTCAAAGTTTTCGAAGACTTTCACAGATACCATCCTTACTTAACCCTGTGAAGCTGGTGTGATGGCCACTATGATCCTATTTTACCGTAACTCAGAGAGCGGAGGCTATTTGCTGATGGTCACCTGAGGGATAAGCGGCATAGCTGGTTCTTTGATTTTAAACTACATCTCGACGTTCTGCAGCACACTAGCCCTCTACCTACGTTTCTATTCCCTTTGGAGAAAGGCATCAAACACTAGCTCTAAAACAAAGATTTTTAAAAACTGGGAAATTAGTATATCAGTTTGCTAAATATACTGGAAGAGAAACTGGTTCTAAAGACAAAGTGTTTTAGAGCAAGTGGGTGTCACCCAAGGACCATACAGAGTCAAAACCCCTTGGCTGAGGTACATTTCCACGAGGGGCAGAAACAATCAGTTACGAAAAGTATTAATGCCCCATGGACATTCAATAGCGTGGACCTTCCTCAAAGCTCAAGCATGAGCATTAAGGTCACTTTCATTTACCCAGAATTCAGAATTCATACTAGAGACCTTCATCTGATGATGGAGCAAATACACAATGTGTAATAAGTTCTGAGGCTACAGTTCCTGCCATTTTGTATAACCAGCAAAGATTTACAAAGCGTTTTCAGGCCATTCTCAAAAGAGTTCAGTCTTTGTTCAGAAGCAAACAAGATGTAAAGTATATATTGTCCTCTTCTGGAGATACTGTGTTTTAATTCATCACAATTAAAAGGAAATAAAACAAAATGCCTCTTCTATTTGTCCACCTTAAGTGACAAATTGAGGAAGAAATCCCCCATGACTACCAGTGCTCTCTAAAGATTTATCAAAGTCAAATATGCTTTTTTTGGGAGACGGAGTCTCACTTTGTCACTCTTGGTAGAGTGCTGTAGCATCACAGCTCACAGCAACCTCAAACTCTTGGTTCAAGAGTTCAAGAGGCTGAAGCTATCTTCTTGCTTCAGCCTCCCAGCTTTTTCCCCCTTCTTTTAGACACAGGGATCTTGCTCGGGCTGATCTCAAACTCCTGAGCTCAGGCAATCCACCCACCTTGACCTCCCAGAGTGCTGGGATCATAGGCGTGAACCACCATGCCTTGGCCTGAAGTCAAATGTTGACAACAACGTGTCACTCACTCCTCAAGAGAAAGTGATGAAATAGTGGAGGGATGATGGTGTCAAATTATATCATTCTTTAACGTAACAGTTTTTCTGGTGCCTCTTGGGCGTGTTACACACGGCAATAGGGACATTTGCTTTTGCACCTGAAATATTTTTGGACAAAATTATAATGGTGATTGGGACAGCTATTGTCCTGGTTAAAGAAGAGATGAGAACTGCTTACCGATCAATATAGGGAGTTCTCACGTTAACGCCATGGTTGGCACGACTTACTTTACACGCCTTTTCAGTTGTCATGATGCCTGCCTCTAAAAGGTGCCCAAATTAAGAAACAAACTTTATATATTAGGTATTGATCAAATTGACGGAAGTGTAGTGAAAATCTACACCAGAAACAAAGAGCATATAAAGAGCAAAACAGGGTGCCAGGGAGGACTGTCCACACCCTCCTCCCTCCTTCCTCTCGTTTCTTTCCTAGGAGACAACAAGGAACAGTGTTTGGGAAGCAAAACCAAGTAAGGCCTGGTCCCTTCTCAAGGAGATCCTCCCTTCACGGTTGAACCACCCGCGGCACTTGTGAGTCAGATGTTGAGCCTGGCTTCAAGTTATTTAAAATCTCTGGGTCTTCCTTCCTCATCTATAAAAAGAATATGATGTGCTCACTTTGGTAGCACATATATCAAAATTGGGATGGTACAGAGAAGATTGGTAATGAAATTAAGAACCATAAAATGTAAAGACCATGAGAAAAGAATCTGACAGCTATGCAATATATACTTGGCCACTGTTAACACGGGAGGAGCTGACGACTGGAGAGCATGCCCAGTGGGGGTGGGCGCTCGGGCCTGGGCATGGCTCTGTGGTTATGCACAGGGAAGAGGAGGGCCAGGGCTCACCCCCATGGTGGATTCTCAGGGGTTAGTTAGTAGCTGGGGACCCACCCTGCTTATCTATAAAACTCCCAGCGTGGGATGAGTCATACAGATTTGAACTTCAAACATGGTGAGAGTTAAGGACGCACTTCCACTTTAAATCGGAGACAGAGGAAAGCTAAGTAATAACAAGGAGGCAGCACCTTAAAAAAAACCAGAAGCAAGATGCCTGCGTAACCAGTGGACAGCTCAAATCCTGTGCTCAAATCCAGCACATGCTGAAAGATTAAACGTACTTACACAAAAGAACGGTATTAGAAAACAGCCATGGCATCGTTTACCCGAGTGATCTCCTTGGGACCTGTCGCAAACACAGCTCTGAGAGGGCTCTGACCATTCTCTGTATGTTTCCACTGTTACAAAACGTGCTCTAAGAACACAACCTCCATAACAAGTTGTTCTTGAGCATAAATTCTGGGCTAGAGTGTTTATTTTAATATGGTTTAGATTGTGTAACATTCTGTTTAGGAGAAGTTAAAAAGACTTTTTTTTTAGACTTCAGTTTTCTTGCAGTTGACAGCCTAGAGAAAAAGCAGGTTTTGTAAATGATTCCTCAGGAACGCAGGATGGGAAACCAAATCGCAAGCTATAAGTTTTTATCATGGCTGTAATGTATTTACCCACAACAAAAATAAAACAGCAAGCCCAGCAGCAGCTGCTCCCTCTCCTCCCGTGGTGGGCCGGCCACTTCCTGCGCCAGCTTCGACTCTTCCCTGGCAATTCTGCCGTTTGGATTCCTCCCTCCTTTCACTCCAGTGCCAGGGCTTATTTGGCCTGTCCTTTGTCTGGTGTTAGTAGCACTGGCAGTTGCTATGTAACTTCCACTTCTTGACTGTGATTTTCTGAATCATCCAGATTCAGAAACTGACCAAGTTGGTTAGGGCTTGGCAGTATTTACTCTTGATAAGGATCTCTCAGACTCTCCATTCAGAAAGGGGGGATCTCTGGAAGGGCAGTGACTCACCATCCGGAAACACCGCCCCAAGAATGCAGAATCGCAGGGAGGGCACTTGCGGTTACTCCCTGTAACTGTCCTTCTGCTTTTGTAAAGAAGACAATATCAGAATGAGTGGAGGGTCTTGACTACTCCAAAAAAGAGTGTAGGCTGGCCTTCAGGGAAGGCCTGGCACGGGGCGGGAGGCCAGGGACTGGGAGAGCCTGAAGTGTGCGGTGGAGAGGGGGGAGGCAAGGAGAGAAAGAAAAACTGTCAGAGGACATCAGGCAGGTGGTGACGACTGGGAACGGGAGGTCAAGGCAGGAGGATCACTTGAGTATTGGAGTAGGAGGCTGAAGTGAGCTCTGATGATACCCACTATACTCCAGCCTGGGTTACAGGGGGAGAGCCTGTCAATTAATCAATCAATCAATCATGTTAAAAAGGTATTGGAGTTGAATGAGTAAAATCCACAAACCCAAACTTGGGTTACCACAATCCAGAATCTCGTCAAAATTCATCCAAATCCAGTCCCAGAACTTGCTCCTGTACCAATCTTCCTCATTCCAGGAAACAAAACGGGGGAGTGATCCTCAGCAACCTTTATTCCTCATTCCCCACCCCCAACCCAGGCCCTGTTCTTCCTTCCCTCTTTTCTTTTTTTTTTTTTTTGAGGCAGGGTCTGGCTCTGTAACCCAGGCTGGAGTGCACTCTTGTGATCACAGTTCATACTGCAGCCTCAAACTCCTGGGCTCAAATGAGCCTCCTGAGAAGCTGGGACCACAGGTGCACGCCACCACACCAAAGTAATTTTTCTTTTTAACTTTTTGTATTGCTGTGTAGCCCAGGCTGGTCTTGAACTCTTGGCCTCAAGGGATCCTCCCACCTTAGCCTCTGGAAGGGCTGAGACTGCAGGCGGGAGCCATTGTGCCCGCCAGATTTTTGAAATCACTTCACTTCTTCCATCCTGACCCAGCCCTAGCTCTTGGATTACGACTTTACACCCCAGTTGGTTGAGCCAGTTGGTTGCCCAGACTTTCCTCCTTCCTACTCAGATCTTTTTGTAAATGTAAGCCGATAAGCCACACCCTGCTTAAAATGCCTTCAACTGCTTCCAGAACGTCACCCTCTTCCCATCACCAGGCCCTACTTGGTCTCCAATCTTCCACCCTCCTGGCTCTTCCAGAAAGCACCCCAGGACATCTGCCCCGGGAACTGAGCCCCTGTGCTCTGCTCTGCGGAGCACTTCTTGAGCTCTTTGCTCAAGGGGCCTTTATTATTTTTCAGGTCTAGCTGAAAATCTTGCCCTTGGGGAGGCCTTTCAACCCGATCTGACCCCCCATCCTAATGGCGTGCAGTCCTTTCTCCCTTGTGTCCCCTGCAGTGTGTAACTGCACACCCACCAGGCTGCGCTGCAGGCACCCCCTCCACTGCAGCTTGTTCTCTTCACCACGCATTCCCAGGGTCTAGCTCGGCATCTGATCCATAAAAGAGCACAGCGTATATGTGTGGAATAAACGAATCAAGAGGAACTAAGCTTGTCAAACGTTTTGGTTTTATTCAACCCTAATTCCCTGCAGAAAAGAGATTACATTTCATTTGATGCAGTGAACCCACAGCAATACTACCTCCTGTGGCATCCTGAGATGAGGATGCAGACGCCAATACAAACCTTGAATTCAGTACTGTATGACTAGATGCACTATTTACTAATGTCAGCTTTACGCAGAATATGAATAACCAAAACTTCTGCTCCCAGAGAACCTGCATCACCCTTCAAAGAAAAGATACACTGTACCTGAAACACCTGGTGACTCATCTGAAGATAGGATATGTTCCAATGTCAAAATGACAGAACAAACGTTAAGTAACCGTAAGTTAAAGGCAGAAACCATCAGTGAACATTGGAGCAGATGAAGATTTCATGACGAATAAGATTGGAACCTTTTCAGCCTCGAAGGAACGAAAGTTTGCAGACAGGAAAAGGAGGATGTTCATTATGGTGCTGGAACAAGCAAAGGTGCCCAGGAGCATATGCTGACATCATGGCTCTGCAGCCCTGCCCTTCAAGTTACGACACACAGACAAGGTCAGTGAAAGCAGTTTGAATGGAAGGCTGCTGAGCTTTCGTCATTTTGATTTGTAACACAGTGGTGTATAGCAGCAGAATACTCTTTGGGTCTTTATACACCAATGTAAAATTTCAAGTGTACAATTACTGGGAGAGGCAAGACTATTTTCTTTTTGTATTCCGATTCAAAGAGAAAACCTATAATGTCCAAATGAAAGATATAAAAACACAAGAACAAAAAATGAATAAATCCTGGGTAGACATACATGGAAGGTAATTAGCCCGCCACATGGAATGTAATGAAGTAGGTCCAAAAATGGGATTTAAAAAGGGTACCCAGAAAAAAATAGCCAGGCATGGCATGAGCCTGTAGTCCCAGCTACTCAGGAGGCTGAGGGAGGAGAACAGTTTGAGCCCAGGCGTTCAAGTTTAGCCTGGACAACATAGTGAGACCCTGTCTCTAAAAAACAACAGGGGGCATACCTGGAGTGATACCAATCAAAGGGTAACAAATGATTGGAGGCACAGATCACTATCTGACAGAGAACAGCCCTAAAGCCTTTAACAGCAGCGATTTTCAACTATGTGGTGGGAGGAGATCTTAGGTGTGCCATGAACATTTTCAAAGATCATTAATTAAAATTAAATTATTTTTGAAAGAAGTTCGAAGCACAGTTAAATATATTCTCTCTTTTACTCTTTTTTTTTTTTTTTTTTTTGGATCACATAATTTAAGTGTACTATGAAAATTTAACTATAGGTTCAAGTGTGACGTGAGACAAAAAACATAGAAAGAGGGTGGCGCCAGTGGCTCAGTGAGTAGGGTGCCGGCCCCATATACCGAGGGTAGTGGGTTCAAACCCGACCTCGGCCAAACTGCAACCAAAAAATAGCCGGGCGTTGTGGCGGGCACCTGTAGTCCCAGCTGCTCGGGAGTCTGAGGCAAGAGAATTGCTTAAGCCCAAGAGTTTGAGGTTGCTGTGAGCCGTGTGATGTCATGGCACTCTACCGAGGGCGGTAAAGTGAGACTCTGTCTCTACAAAAAAAAAAAAAAAACCAAAACATAGAAAAACACTGCTTTACAGTACCCTGAACCCTATAAATGCATCAATGTACAAAGTTATTGATTTAATAAAAAATAATTAAAAAATAAAAAATAATTAAAAATTAATTAATTAAAGAAAAACACTGCTTTACAGGGTAGCTTCAGTCCTTAAATAGATACATTATTTTGGTAAACAGTCCCAAGTTAGAAAATATATTAAGAAAGTTGTCTCATGTCTGGTTTTATGAACACTCTGGGACTATAAGAGAGAGACATTTGTCTCTTCATCTAAGCCAGTGTGAATTAACTTTGTCTACGTGGACCTTTTTAAAGGGATTTTATTCTCACTACTCCTCCCTGACTTTTACGGCATCTTTTCTCCAGGCATACTTTGTCTCCGGAACATTGCTTTGAGCAGAGGTCTCAGCAATACCTCGTTCTATTTTCAGCTCAGGAAGGAGCATGGGTAACCTGAGTAGAAACAGGAAAAAGGAAAATAAATGAACAATCTGCTGCCGTATGGTTAGGTGTATTTGCAAGTGTGTTTTACATTAGCCTGCTATTAGGCTACAGAGCCCCATTCTGAAAATTCACCTGAAGGAGTAAGGAGCTGAAGGGAAGGCACCAGAGCTTACAGGTGTGGGTGTGTGGATGGATGGGTGGATAGACGGATGGATGGATGAATATTTTGCCAAGGCTGTGTATGTATGTATTGAGACGGAGTCTCACTCTTGTTATCCAGGCTCACAGCTCACAGCAACCTCAAACTCTTGGGCTTGAGTGACCCTCTTGCCTCAGCCTCCAAGTAGCTGGGACCACAGGCCCCTGGCTAGTTTCTCTATTTTAGTAGAAACAGGGTCTCACTCTTGCTCAGGGTGGTCTTGAACTCCTGAGCTCAGGCTATCCACCCATGTTGGCCTCCCAGAGTATTAGGATTACAGGTGTGGGCCACTGTAACCTGGCCATGGCTGTGTATTTATAAGCTTTCTTTGTTAAGGCAATTATAACCAAAGTGTAATAAAAGAGAAACCAACAATGGTTTATTTGATATGGTAGATAAGGTGATATAGGTATTGGATTATACAGTAATTAATCACTTTGAAGCCTATGCTTTAAGCAAAGCACTTGTTTTGCCCAAATGCAGCAGATCACCAGGATGTAAGGAATTAACTCTTCAAAATTCCCACCATTGTGTACCATAAAGACTTCACACCTGGGAAGGGATTTGTACTGGCTGAACCGTTCAAATGATCTTTCAAATCAAGATATTCATAGAATGCTTCTTGCTCAGGCTCATTTTCTTTGAGGTACTATTTAATACTTTGTCTTAATAATGACTTTTATAAACCCCAGAAAGTCTCCTAGCTGGTGAAGAAATCTCAAATTTCAGGCATACAAGGGGCTGAGCGTCCTTCTGCTGACCTCTGCTGCCTGTGCTGTCTGCCTTTCAGGGCCAGAAAGCTAATGCTGAGGAGATGGTTTTAAAAATACAGCACTTAAAAAGAAAAAGTATTCATGCACTTGTCCTCAGGAGCTACCTAGCTTCCTTCATTGAAATCACCTGTAAAAGCAACACATTTAACAGCCAAACATATTGGAAAAGCCTCACACCACCAGAAAAGAGTAAGTTTGATCTGAGGAGATATGGCGGTATTTAGAATGGGTTCAGGCCAAGCTTAGATGTCACCCAAAGCGACAGGACTCCAGAGAGCACCTGGACACACTGACCAGGAGGAGAGGAGGGAAGTGTGAGGAAGGAGAGTTTCCCGCATAAACTTGTTAATTTTATGTGTCCTAGCACTCTGGAGTTCAATGCTCAGGGGCTTGAAATATACTCTTCTGTTGTGAGTGTGAAATAAAAGCAAGAAAAAAAAAATCCTAAGGAAGGTAGGAGGAAGGAAAGGTCCAGAGCCACTCTTTAGCTCTTTTCTGCACTGAAGCAGTAAGGCAGGTCACAATCCCTCATCTCCACGGGGTTTTCCATCAGCCCAACACAAACAAACAAAAGATTCCCTGCCTGCCGTGGGTTCTCAGAGTCTAGTATAATGGATGAAAAGCAATTAAAGAGAAATCCAATCTGTTCTGGGAAACCTTGGACTCCGACTTTGAGAACTTTGCCAGCAACGACCTCAGACAGAAGAGAGATCAAACCATCATTTTCCCTTCTAGAATTGTCTGGGGCCAAGATACTTGAAGACAACTGCTAACTATTTAAGGGTTCATCTTTTTCTAGGAACATCAGTGCCAGCATTTCACCCAGCACTTGTACTTCTCCCAGCGTCCCTCTGAAGGGATGTCCCAGAGGGCTGCTCAGAGTACGGCGTCTCCATACGCCTCTCAGCAGGCTCTGTACTCTCTGAGGAACCAGAACAGAAGGACACGAGCGGAGAATCTATGAAGGTGAAATCTGGTGAGGCAGGAGCACGGCAGCTGCAGATGGAAGGGACTGAGGCCATCAGCTGAGAAACGCGTCTCTGAGAAGGTCATTCTTGGGGAACCAGAAAGCACAGGGTGAAGCATTACATGACCCAGTACTGGGGATGAGCAAGGAAGCCGTTGCCCTCCATTAATTAGCTTATTGGAAAGGAGGAAAATCTGTACAAATCAAATTTTCCACCCAATTCCCAATTTCGCATCAGGCGGATGAAGGTGACTCTGCTGGCCTGGAGACGGTCAGTTCAGGTGGGGACTAGGGCTCTGCACCTTGTCCACATGCCTCCTCCTGTCTCAGCATCTGACATTACTGCACCGGGCAGGAATTGAACCCACTCTCCTCTCCTCATGGGCAGTGTGTGCAGATGCTCTCAGCGTAACTTTTAATTAAAATCAATTTTACTTTTCTAACAGGATGGTTTCATTTTAATGCACAAAACAGAGAGCGAGCAGGTCAAAGCACAGACGTATGGATCTGAAATTTAGAGGCTGATCAAGGAGACAACGAACTCATCCGTAGTTGCAGGTTTCCTATCCACAGCATCAGATAAACGCACATGGAGGACAGGTTCTACTTCAGAGCTCTATGGTTTTATTCTTTGATTCCCAGAAACAGAAAAATGCAAACTAGGCTGAAAACACAATTTCATGTACTTACTGATTCCTTGAAAGAGCTCTTCGATATTAATGGCATTTTTTGCACTTGTTTCAACCACGAGGGCACCTATGGATTCAGCATATTCTTTAGCGTCCTTCAGGGAAACCTCTCTGAAAAATAAGTCAAAGCCAGAGAGAAATGAATGGTCGTTTGTAAAATAGAAATAACCCACAGACCAAACAAACAGCTGGAGTTGTAATGGTTCTTTAACTCTCCTGTAGAATAATAACGGAATTGCTCAGCAAGTATTGAAACCTAGTTTGGGTAAGATTTTTAAAGATATAAAACCTGTCTCTGGCATCCATGCAGATATGGTCTCAAAGAAGGAAAGAATTTCAGAACAGAAGGGAAAATGAGACTCATTTCAGGTCTAGCAGTATCCATTCCAGGGTTCAGAGCCAGGGTTGATTTTATTTTTTTCTGCTATAATGTGACTCAATATTAAAAACCACCACCAGTGTTATGTGCACAGGCACATGTGCTTCTGCGAGACTTCTTATCATCCTTCAAAAACCCGAGGAGATATGGTTTGGAAGGAGCGTGGACCTAGCTGTCTGCAGCGTGGCACACCTGGACTTTCAGCTACAAAAGGATGTTCCCGCAAAGATCTTAGGACACGAACTCTATTTAAATGAACAACCTAAAAAGACATTTATTGATCTGTTTTCAATGTGAAGATACTCTGGTGGACCCAAAGGTAAAGAAGACACAGCTGCTGTTCCCCAAGACCATTCGTGTATGTAGCAAATACACACTGAGCAGCATTGGTCAGTTCCTCTAACAGGTGCAAGGGAAAACCCTGGTCCCTGCCATCTGGAACCTGCTACACTTTAGAGAATGGACAAACAGAGCACATCACAGTCACTCTAATCCATAGACATAAAGGGCTTCAAGAGTAGAGGGGCAGAAAGTGATGTGTTTTGATCAAGGGAGCCAGGAAGCAGCTTTGGAGGAGGCCGCCTTAACCGTGGCCATGCAGGCTGGGATGCACACAGGTGAGACTAACCCGCATGAACAGAGGCCAGGCAGCAGGAGAGACGCTCATTCCTGGACATCATGAAGGCAGTGCTGCACCCAGTGCTGCCTGGGGTGCCAGGGAGGGTTTACAAGCCTACGATCTGGTGTCTGAATGCAGAGAATGCCCGTGTGGCTGGAGCTGAGTCTCAGTCCCTGAGGCCAGTGACAGACAGGAACTGATGGAGGCAGCTCCAGAGTCTAAGGGAAAAAAAAGTGCCCAGAAGGGACTAGAGAGGAGTGGAGACAAGGAGAAGAATCTGGAAACACCTTCAGTGCTGCAGGTGAGGGATAAGTGTAATCCTCGACTAGAGATACTGTAACAAAAAAACAACAACTGCAGATACAAAATCAAACCTGGGGAGGAGAGTGAAGACGCTGTATCTATCCCCCCCCACCCCGTTCCTGCACCCCCCTCAGATGCCTCACAGATGGTTTCAAAAGGATTATAAAGTTACCAAGGAAACTGTACCTCCGTATTCAGATTCCTTACAGAACAAAAAAAACGTATGAAGGACCTTTCGGGTCTCAGCCAGACAAGCGCCTGACGAGGGCCCACCGTGTTAAAGGCGATGGCCCCAAGCTTCTCCACCAGGAGGGTGGGGACATCTCTGCAGCCATGCTGGTGAGAATCTGTACTTCCAAATCACAGGGGAAAGTAGTATGTCCTACATCTACCCTCTTTACTGTTTCAAACAGACAAGCCTGTGCCGGGAACCAGGGGAAGAGCTCCTAAAACCCTCAGTTTCTGAGTAATAGGAGTGTCTTACTATGAATGGCTAACAAACATGAAAAAATGCTCATCAGACGTAATTATTAGAGAAATGAAAATCAAAACCATCCCGAGATACCATCTAACCCCAGAGAGAATGGCCCACATCACAAAATCTCAAAACTACAGATGCTGGCGCAGATGTGGAGAGAAAGGAACACTTTTACACTGCTAGTGGGACTGCAAACTAATACAACCTTTTTGGAAGCAAGTATAGAGAACCCTCAAAGAACTCCAACTAGACCTCCCATTTGATCCTGCAATCCCATTACTGGGCATCTACCCAGAAGTAAAAAATCCTTTTACCATACGGACATTTGCACTAGACTGTTTATCACAGCTCAATTTACAATTGCCAAAATGTGGAAATAACTTAAATGCCCATCACCCCAGGAATAGCAAGCTGTGGTATATGTACACCATGGAATACTATTCAACCATTAAAAAAATGGAGACTTTACATCCTTTGTATTAACCTGGATGGAAGTAGAACACATTATTCTTAGTAAAGCATCACAAGAATGGAGAAGCAAAACTCCTACATCTCAATCCTGATGTGAGGACAATTAAGGACCTAGAACACAGTGGGGGGTGGGGAAAGAGGAGAGCAGAGAGGGGGATGGAGGAGGGGGTGGGAGGTCACAGTGCATGGCACACCTTTTGGGGGTGGGACACAATTATAGGATGGTCTTTATCTAACAAGTACAATCAATGTAACCTGTTTCTCTGTACCCTCAATGAATCCCCAACAATAAAAAAAATAAAGATTCACTTTCAACTGTGCCCTGTATGTCTCTTCCATTTGGTTATTCCCAAGTTGTATCCTTTATGATGGAACTATAATGTTAAATAAAAATTACAGGAGGCCGTTTTTTTGGAAAAAATTCTTGCACTAAGCCCAACAGACAAGAAAAACCAAAATCAGATCACTCAGGCTAAGCATGTCATCAGACACAAACTAAGCTGTTATCTGACCATCTGAGAAATCAGGAGAGAGGTAAGAGCCAACTTTCCGAACAAGCCCGTTCAAACTTTTCAATTGGCTGCATTATAATGAAGTTCCCTCTGCTTTGAACCTTACACACACAGACAAGGTAATCTGTTATTTTTCTGTTTTTCTGCCTCCCTGTCTTGCTTTGGAAGGGAAGTATCTTTGAAATAACTAAAGCCTGTCTGTAAAGCCAACCTCTTATCCTCAGCTTGTGGGAACATTTATTCTTCCACAGATGAAGTGTTGCTGATTCTAGAATCATGAATAAAGTCCATTGAGATCTTTACATTTGTTGTAATTTTTCCTTTTGACAGTGATCGTTAAGTATAGTGCCTTCTTGAGGTCTGTACGTTCATTCTAGAAAACTGTTTCTGAGGACAGATTGTGGGAGCCCCCGAAGTTTGTAGTCTGCTGAAGTACAGGTAACTTGAGAACACTCCAGACATCCAGTTCATGTCTGCAAATGAGGGTCAGGCTTGTGGTCGTTAGTGTCAGAACGGAATTGAACTGAGGATACCCAGTGGGTGTTACAAAAGTTATTGCTAGGACAAATGGTGTGACTACAATCTGAATCACCTTGGAAAAGGGAGAATTCACTTCCAAGAAGCCTCTTGCAGACATCTAAACCAGGGGACATTGGGGAACTCCTCCTGCTGTACCTCAGGAGAGGCCACTGCGCAGAACTCTGACTGGGACGGCTGCCCCCATGGGCTGTGTGTCTGATTACAGTTAGGTGAACTCACGGCATCCAGCAATTCTCATTCATTGTTCTTAACGAACATTTGAGTGTCCATTACATGCCAGGCATTGTGCTGGCCAATAAAACAGGTAAAGTGAAATTAGTTCTTCCAAGCCACAGTACAAAACACACAGCTAGTCAATTTTGATGGCAAAGACTATTTTTTTTTTAATTATTTATTTTTTATTGTTAAATGATAGCCGTGTACATTAGCGCAATCAAGGGGTACAATGTGCTGGTTTCATATACAAACTGAAATATTCTCATCAAACTGTTCAACGTAGCCTTCATGGCATTTTCTTAGTGACTGTATGTAGGCATTTGTGTTCTGCATTTAGTAAGTTTCGCCTGTACCCATTCTAAGATGCACCGTAGGTGTGGCCCCACCCATTACCCTCTCTCCACCCTAACCTCTCCCCTCCCTTCCCCTTCCTTGGCCCTTTTTAAGAGTTTCTGAACCAAGGTACATACAGAAATCACTGAGAAGAAAGATTGCACCTGGCGGAGAGAAAGATTGCACCTGGCGGAGAGACGCAGACTCAGATTCCTACCTCCACCACCCTGAGGGCACAGGCGATTAGGTTACACTGTTTGCATTTGTTAAGAGTCCAAGTTGTAGCCCTGCTGCTCACCCAGGACGGGTGCGCCCATGGAATGAGAGCACACCAACCCCCCCTTCTCCCCCCTCCCACCCTTCCTTCACCAATGTTTTAAGAGTCAATTATATTCTACATGACACTTAAATGTGAGCACTACCCAGGGGGCAGCACCTACAGGCAGGCTGTATGGTCCGATGGGGGCAGAGTCCCTCCTGAGCCCACAGGAGAGGAGCAGGCTGCAGAACAGCTGCGGTCGGGGCCAGAGTGGCGAGCAAGAGATGGGGATGTAAGCATGGACATCTGGGCAGAGTGGAAAACTGCCGCCATGGAAACGCTGTCCACAGCATGTCTTAAGGACTCATCTGCACAAGGTGTGTGGTCAGCAGGCCAGAGGCCCTTTACTTTCTCTTGCATGTCTGGACACATCTCCCTTTCAAGCCAGCTGACTGCTGGCCATTGTAAGTGGGCTTCATAAATGCAGCCTCTGAAAGCGGAACCAGCCACTTCTTACCCATGAATTTGCCACTCTTCCCACAAACCTGCTGCTTCCTGAGCCAGAAGCAACCAAACCCCCCTATGTGGCCTCCCCTCTGGAACCCTGCGATGTTTCCGACAAAATCCACTCAGCCTCCCATCCAGCCTCCAACCCCCCCGCCTCCATCAGTCCCCTTCACGTCTCACACACCCGAAGTCGCCCCTCCCTGACCCTCTAGTCTCTGGATCCACAAGCCCAGGGTGGGGACCTTTCAAACTGCGAGCCTATCAAGCATTCCCACAGATGGGACTCTGCAAGTCTTCCTGTGGCCACAGGACCACACCAACAGCTCAGCAGGATGAGGCTTCCTCCTCCCTCTCCATCCACCCCAGAAGCGACAGCCATCCCAACCACTGTCCCTCGGGCCTTGCTGCACTCTGGCCTGTTTGTGGGTCTTGCAGCTGCTATTCCCTGTTCTTATGGCCACATCCCACCTGGCCCCCTGGGGCGCTCAGCCTGTGCAGGCTCCTGTCACACACTGTCATCCTTGCGAAACTGTCTCTCTGCCCAAACAGGCTGTGCATGTCTTGAGATCCAAATCATGGTATTTATTTTCGTGTCCGAGAATCCTCCTGGTATCTGTCACTTTGGAGGCATCAGTAAACATCTGCTAAATGACTGGCTGAGAAAAATCACCCCAAGTCACCCGCAGTATAAAGGAGGAGGCAGGTGGGGGAGGGGCCCTGTGGACCCAACAGGAAGTGTGATAAGGGCGCAGAAGTCCCTGGGAGGGTGAAGGCAACACCAAGGGAGTGTCCCCCCAGGGTTCTGAAGTCCAGACAGCAGCCTGTCCTGTCTCAGACACTCAGAGGCAGGCAGAGGCCCTGAGCTGGCCACCCAGCCTCTGGGACTTCTCTCAGCAGGGGAGGGAGGCAGGAAACAAACTCTTGTGAGCTCCAGAACTTCCAACAGGGCTGTGCTAACCAGTAGGAGCCCTTGTTTTGTTGTTCATGGGTGTAACCTGGCAACTTGGCAGCTGCCTCATTCCACCTCCGCAGTCCTGGGCACACCAAGAGGGGGCCCTGAGGAGGCCATGGGGAAAATAAGGCCTGCCCTGGAGAGGCTCACCGGGAAGGTCCAGGGGTCCTCTCTGAGCCTCACCTCACTCCCACCTGCCTGGTATATGGGCCCTGGCAGGGATTCGGTTCCTAATGGCTCACAGCCTGGAGCTAAGCCCCAGCTGTGAAAGGGGAGGTGTTCAGGCAGTTCCGGGGTGCTGCCCACAGAGGGAAAAGGCTCCCCCCTCAGCGTTCACTCCCCCCTGCTCTGACGGCCCCCATTCATTCTACCAGGAAAGGTGCATGACTTACTTAAATGTTTAAGTTAACATTATAAAGTGCTTGGAACGAAACCTGGCGCGTAATAAGTGCTGTATCAGTGTTTCTTAAATAAATCTTTGCAAAGCTGTGGTCACGTGGATGACAGTGGGGCACCATTTCTTAGAGAATGCCAAGAAGATTGAGGAAATGATGCAAGTGGAAAATACAATTAAAGGCCCTCCATAGGTTTTTCTTACTTAACCCCTTCACTTTATGGCCCAGGAGAGCTCTGAGTCCAGTTCTCAACATTCCATGGAAGAAAGTGGGAAACACAGGCTGTATCGACCAACTTGCTAAGTACGTGAATTTCTACATACAAACCACCCCAAGAGTAAAACTGAATCATATTCTGAATTCCTTTCTCAATGAAATCAATCTGATATTAATCTGAGTAGCGTTTGTCCAAGGATATGGAATGACTCTTTGGAAGGCCATGGATACTTCCTATCCTTTAACATTCTTCTTTTTTTTTTTTTTTTTTTTGCAGTTTTTGGCCGGGGCTGCGTTTGAACCCACCACCACCAGCATATGGGGCCGGCACCCGACTCCTTTGAGCCACAGGCACCACCTCCTATAACATTCTTTTTTATTTAAGACAGAGTCTTGCTCTGTCACCCTGAGTAAAGGGCAGTGGCATGATCATAGCTCACAGCAACTCAAACTCCTGGGATTACGTGATCCTCCCACCTCAGCTTCCCAAATAGCTGAGATGACAGGGGCACAATGCGCCACCTAGCTAGCTTTTCTATTTTTAGCAGAGATAGGGCCTCGCTCTTGCTCAAGCTGGTCTCATACTCAGGTCTTGAGCTCTTGGGTTCAAATGATCCTCCCATCTCAGCATCCCACAGTGCTAGGATTATAGGCACAAGCCAACCCTCCTGGCCTCTGTGGCTTTTCTTACACATGTTCTCTGCCCAGTTTGGTTGTTCCTTTGATTATTTGGAGTCTTTTATTTGTTAAGTGCTCTTTGTGTATTAAGGAAACTAGCCTTTTGTGATATATTTTCCATATTTTTTAACCTGGCATTTGTATTTATATCCCATTTATGACATTTTTGCCACACAAATTTTTACATGGTCAGAATTATTGATCATTTCCCTCCATGGCTTTTGAGTTTTGTATCATGATTAAACTCTCCATTCTACTGCCAAGATTATTTTTAAAATTCATCTTTCTCTAACTTTCATGGTTTCATTATTATACATTTAAACTCTTGGTCCACTTAGAATTCATCTTCTCTTGTTTTTTGTTATGACTCATTACCCCAATATCATTGGGGTAATTACTCCCTTTTACACTGATTTTAAATATCTTTATCATACACTGAATCTCCCTATGTATTTCGCCCCATGTCCTGGCTCTCTATGCTCTTCATTAATCTTCTAATTCTGTGCTGGTGCTATTTTTTTTTTTTTAATTAAGAATTAAAATGTATTTCACCACCTGCTGGGATTAGTCCCCCCCAATACTATTTTTGCTTACTTGTTTTTTAAAGTAAATTTTAGGATCACTTTGTAAAATCCCTTTTAAAAGGTTATTTTAGTAGTTTGATATCTTGCTTAATTAGTAGTTTAATTTAGAGAAAACTGACACTTCACAATACTGAGTCCTTTAACCCACGTAAAAAGTACACATTTTCATTAATTTAAATCTTTTCTGATGTCCTATAGGAGAGTTGTAAAGTTGTACCTATATAGATCTTATTCATTTCTTGTTGAATTCATTCCTAGGATGTAAGTTTTTTTAAAAAATATTTTTAATTATATAAACATGCCAAAAAGTTGGTTACTAGGTATTTTAAACTTGTATTCCTATTATAAAAAGGGATTTAACTTCAATTTAATTTTCTAGTAGGTTATTTTTTGTGTAAAAGTGAAGAATAGTTACTTTATTCTAATAGTCATTCAATAGATAATCTTGGTTTTTCTAATCCTGTTAGCAATTAAAGAAATTCACATGAAAATGATCATATTCCCCATATATCACATCAGTCAAGATGAAAAAGCTCGTTCATAGGTGGTGCTAGTGCGTAGAGAGATTCCTACGCTGCTGGGGAAGTCTGCTGCTGATGGGTGACCACAGGACGCCAGCAAAGTCAGGGAAGGTTCAATGCAAACCACCACATCTTCTAGGAAGTTTTCAAGTACCTTGCAGCAGGTGCAGAAAAGCCTCATTTTCCCAGGAAATTAAGCTCCTCAATTAAAATACAAAACAGTTTGATGCTAAAAATAAAAACAAAACAAAGAAAATGAGGACAACCAAGGCCCCTGCTGTTCTTACCGCCCACGTTTTTCCAAAGAGTGTTCTACAGATTGTTTGGGGCTTGTTGAAAAGGAAGATCCCAGCACCGCTCAGTGGCTCATGCCTATAATCCTAGCACTCTGGGAGGCCAAGGCCGGAAGAATGCTTGAGCTCAGGAGTTTAATATCTGGAGCAGCTCCTGTGGCTCAGTAGGTAGGGCTCCAGCCTCATATTCCAAGGGTGGCGGGTTCAAATCCGGCCTGGCCAAATGGAACAAAAAAATAGCTGGGAGTTGTGGCGGGCACCTGTAGTCCCAGCTACTCAGGAGGCTGAGGCAAGAGAATCATCTAAGCCCAAGAGTTGGAGGTTGCTGTGACACTGTGACACCACGGCACTCTACCAAGGGTGACAAAGTGACACTCTGTCTATAAAAGAAAAAAAAAATACCAGCCTGAGCAAGAGGGAACTGAGGCTGTGCCTCAAAGAAAAAAAAAAAGAAGAGAGGGAGGGAGTGAGGGAAGGTCAAGTAACCGCTTCTTATGCTGCTAAAGCTTCAGAATAACTCTCTTACGGTGGCCTATAAAATGTAGAGTCGGATATTTATTTTTGTATTCTATACAATTCATGATCTGGCAATGTGAAGCCAAGAGTTTAGTGGTCTGTATCACGATGACTATACCTAGGACATATAAAATATACAATGCTCAGGCACCATTTTACAGTGGAAAAAAATTAAAAGCACAGTGGATTCTCGAAGTCTTCCTAAGACAAATCTAGTGGTTCATGTGCATGTTATATTTCTAAAGTACTATGACAACAATAACTAAGCATCTTATATTTTGCCGAACTCGGAATACAACATTTAATACAGCATTAAAATGTTTTTACTCTCTTCCCAGCCACAGCCCCCTCCAAGGTCAAGCGTAAAAGACCAACTAAGTCACCCGTGACGACAGGGAGCAGGAGACGGCTGTTAATTGTCTGGTGGAATTATCTTCTGTCAAAACCATCCCACATGTTTACAGTGTTCTAGCCAAAAGCAAGGGAAATCATTCATAATATTCCATCAAAATCAAGCAGAGGAAGGCTGAGGGGCGGTGGAGAGGCTGCGTGAGCTGTGAAGCAGATGCACAGCCATTTCCTCTTCCCCCAAGCACCCACGAAAATGAATAATCAGAGTTTGCCGTGCTCCCATTAGCTCATATTTTCTCTAAATATCCAAGATATCTAGGTAACACACAGATGAGGCAACCATTTTAACAAGAATTAAAGCAGCAAAATCTCCGTTTAGTTCAGATTGTTACCTTTGAGGTAGAAATGAAACTAAAACACACTTCTTTAAAAAAAAAAAAAAAAAGATGAATAACCCCCATCTTCACAGCAAATACCTAAGGGGACAATAATGCTTTACAAGGGCCTGAGTGCCTCCAACTACAGTGCCTGACATGTGCTCCCGGGGAGGACGTCTGTTCCCAGGGCACCTCCCCTGCTCAACAGTGGTGTCCACTTCTGTTGATCCCTGGGGCCAAATTCCTGGTGTCCAGTTCAGCAATGTTAGGTTCTCACCTTACACTTAAACGGTCCATTTCTCATGGAAAATATATCACAATTTGGAATCACATGAGGACTGGGCAGAAAACAGATTCTCTAGGGGATCTGGCCATTCCTTTGGTCTTACCCTTCTCTAGACAGAAATTTAAGCTAATCCTGAACTGGCCACAGAGAACCACTAGAAAGAGCTGCTAGCTCCAAATCCTCCGAGCAGGATCCAATTAGCTGCCATTTCTTTTCTTGGTTAGGAGACTATTCTCCCTCACGACCCTGGTTGGGCTTCCTCTGAACTGCGCTATCACAGGACAGTCCAAGCACAGGCTCCCAAACAGGCTGCCCGGACTTAAAGGCGGCCGTACATCATCTCAGCAACGGGGTCTGGGACAAGCCCCCTGACCTTCCTACCTGGGCCTCAGGTTCCTTACGGACAAGGGAGAGATTAGCTACTTTTTCATAAGATTGTGGAAATTAACATAAATTACTTCTAATAGTAAACATTTAATTTCAGTTGGCAATGATGACTAGCTATGTGAACAGTATATAGACCAAATATAAGTAAAAATCATATCATTCAAAAGTAACCATCTCTCACTGAGATAGTGATAGTTCTTTTTTCTTCTTTTCTTTCTTCATTCCTTTTTTTTTTTTTTTTGAGACAGGGTCTCCCTCTGTCACCCAGGCTAGAGTGCTAGAGTGCAGTGGGGTTTTCATAGCTCCCAGAAACCTCAAACTTTTGGGCTCAAGCGATCCTCCTGGCTCAGTCCCCCAAGTAGCTGGGACTACAGGTGCCCACCACCACACCCTGCTAGCTTTTCTATTTTTAGTAGAGACAGGGTCCCTTGCTCAGGCTGGTCTTGAACTCCTAAGCTCACGCGATCCTCTCATTTAGGCCCGGCTAATTTTTCTATTTGTAGTAGAGACAGGGTCTTGCTCTTATTCAGGCTGGTCTCGAACTCCTGAGCTCTAGTGATCCTCCCACCTCTGCCTCCCAGGGTGCAGGATACAGCATGGCAGCTGCATACTTTTTGTCTTTTCCACCATTCCCCAGGGCAACAGTCAGGCAGATATTCTGATGATTCCTCCCCCACATCACACTGTCCGCTCACACCCCCTGCAGGTCTTTGTCCCTGGCCTTCTCCTTGCCTGGATCTCCTCCTCCCTGACTCACCTGTACCATTGCCCGCTGTGACGCGTCATCCTCAGGCTTGCCTAATCACTCTAGATGACTCTCGGCTCTCCCTTCCTGGGCTACACCATAACAACTAGAACAGTATTAAACGCAGTCTTGTCTTCCTCATTACACACATCCCCACCCCTCTCTGAATCCCCAAGGAGAAGTAAATACCTCTGAGGAAAACCCACTTTCTTTCTTGCACTTCTTATAGTACCTCTCTGCACACAGAAGAACCACCAAACGTCCTTGCGGATGGACTGACTGTGTGCTGAGAGGACACGCTTCCTTCCCCCTTCCCTGGTCTATTTTCACTTCTTCCACGTGCCCTTCTCTGTGGGACACCCCCACTCCAGGAGAGAAGTCTTTATGCTCTGGTGTGCTCCGCCAACCCCTCCATGCTTCCCTAAGAGAGGTGGCCAGGTGTTCAGGTAACTGAGGGGTGGCCAACCTTTTTTCTTTTCTGCAGCCCAGTGGGAGAGTAAGAGTCGTCTTGGGCCACACATTAAATACACAAATACTAACGAAAGCTGGTGAGCAAAAAAAAAAAAATGGTCCATGCGTACTTTTTGTGATCTGACACCACAGAGAAGCAAAAAAAAAAAAAAATCCTCACAAAATCAGTACGTGGCCTGCAGCCCACAGGACAGTCTGGAGTATCTCTTGAATTGTATTTATGGGAATGTGGGAGGGATCTTGGGCGAGGGAGGCCAGTGACAGCAAAGCCATCTCAAGGTTATTACCGACTGCCCCTGAGAAGAAGGTTCGCCCACTTCCCAACCCCTCGTCTCCGTGTCACTGTCACGGGGTAACTTCCCACTGCTACCACTTGTAAGAGGGGATAGAGTAGGTCTGAAGGGCCCTCCTTAAGTCCACCCTCAACCTTGCAGAGTCTCCCACAGCTCTAGTTGCACCAGGGACAGTGGAATCCCTGGAAATGCCACAGGGGACGCCTGAACGCGATGAGCAGTCAAGTCAGAATCCCGCAGATGAAGGCCAATGATAGAGAAAGGCAGGACAACTCCAAATGCGGGAAAGCCAAAGGAGATATTTGGAGAGTCAAGAGTTCAGAATCATAAACCAGAACTGGAACCTGCTATGGAGAAGGGATATGGTAGCTACAGGTCAAGGCTTGTGTGTAGGGCTGGCCATGCTTCTAGGAGAGCACGTGAGGGGGCAGTTCTGCCCAAGGGCCAGAGATGGGACAGGGCCTGCTCTTCTTCCAGCCGGGGAGCTGGAGGGGCCTGGGCCCACTCCCAAATAAAGCAGATGTTTTCTGAAATACCAGCAGCCCTCTCATCAAAGTGCCACAGCCAGGTGACCCTAACCCCTCACCCAAGCCAAAGGCAACCAAGTGTCAGCTAGATATAAGGGAGCTGAACCTTCCAGAAGGTGACTAGGCACAGACACTAGCTGAAAGGGATGCCTCGTATCAATCAGACGAAGGCAAACACCAGTCACATCTGTCTCCTGGTGACAATCAGAGGGGACGGAGAGCACCGGAAACTGCTTCTGAAGGGATGAAAGACGGGTCAGTGGTACCACTTGCAGGTCCTGAAAGATGACGAGTCACTGTTGTTTGTTCCCCAGGAGGCCTGGAGAGTGACAGAGGGGTCCAGGCAGGTGTGGCTAGCAGTCAGAGAGACCTGGCCAGTACCAGTATCTTCTTCTCTACTTACAATGACCTCCTATCAGCCAATGCAAGGCTTTCCCAGCGTGACCCTTGGCCCACTGGGAAAATAATCACCTTTGAAAATGTTTATCTCTCTGCTTCCCTCTGCCTATGGAATCAGAATCTCTTGAGCTGGTTCCCGGAATTGGAATTAACAAGTGCCCTGTGGAATTCTTAAGGTTACCTATTTCTTTTTTTCTTTTCAAGAAAGGAATTGCCTCACTTTTCCTGCTTGCTTGTTCCAACTCAGTGACCATCCCACCATCTCCTCAAGTCTCACTGTGCTGCTGACCCTTTAAGGCAGCTCACGCCCCAGCTCCCACACACTGGTCCAGGTGAGCGTCTCATTTTCTTTCAACGCTGTATGGCCTTTAAATGTCCCTAACTTTGCAATCCTAACCCCAGCATTGGCAGATGGCGGGAAGGGGGCAGCCAGGCCCTGCCAGGCACTGCACACGCCCTGTCCCCAGAGCTATGTCCAGAGCTTCCCTCCACAGCACACCTCATAGGGAGGGGGGAGAGTAACGCCACCTGAGCACTGCTCTACCAGGACCCAGCATAGTCCCTGCACATTCCACTTTGGTTTCATGTCTCCCTCAAATTCAGAGAGAATATTACTTCAATTTCACAATAATTTGAACAGAGAGAGATTTTGTTTAGGGTTGAGATAGTAAGGAAAATCTTTCACTAAGATCAGGAGCCTAGAAAAACATTCACACTGAAAGTCCCCAACTTACCAGACCAGATGCCTCTGATACCTTCCACTCTGGAGAGTGGGGCACACCTTTCTGCTGTCCCCTGGTACATGCCACACTCTGGAGAGTGGGGCATAGCTTTCTGCCGTCCCCTGATACATGCCGCATTCTGGAGAGTGGGGCACAGCTTTCTGCCGTCCCCTGGTACATGCCACACTCTCGAGAGTGGGGCATAGCTTTCTCCCATCCCCTGGTACATGTTGCACTCTGGAGAGTGGGACACACCTTTCCCCCGTCCCCTAGTACATGCCGCACTCTGGAGAGTGGGGCACAGCTTTCCGCCGTCCCCTGCTACATGCCGCACTCTGGAGAGTAGGGCACAGCTTTCCGCCGTCCCCTGGTACATGCCACACTCTCGAGAGTGGGGCATAGCTTTCTCCCATCCCCTGGTACATGCTGCACTCTGGAGAGTGGGACACACCTTTCCCCCATCCCCTGGTACATGCCGCACTCTGCAGAGTGGGGCACAGCTTTCCGCCGTCCCCTGCTACATGCCGCACTCTGGAGAGTGGGGCACACCTTTCCCCCATCCCCTGATACAAGCTGCACTCTGGAGAGTGGGGCACACCTTTCTGCTGTCCCCTGGTACAAGCTGCACTCTGGAGAGTAGGGCACACCTTACCCCCATCCCCTGGTACATGCCGCACTCTGGAGAGTAGGGCACAGCTTTCTGCCGTCCCCTGCTACATGCCGCACTCTGGAGAGTGGGGCACAGCTTTCCCCCACCGCTGAATGGGCATCTCCTCCGCCAAGCACTTCTGCATTCAGATGCCCCAAGTGGCCCGAGCCACATGTGGAGGGCTAATTTCACTCCCATTCCAGCATACTCCGAAAATGTGCCAGGCCTGGCTCCTCTTAAGGACTGATACACTTACACAGCCCCAATTGTGTTAGATGAGAATGTTTCCACCTACACACACACACACACACACACATTTACACACTGTCCCTCTATAGCCCCTAGTGAAAAGTCAAATATAGTCTTCTGGGAGTTAAAGGAGAGCAAAGTATTTTGGGATTAGAGTAAAAGAAAAGTCAGACTCTTAAGTTCCAGGGTTGGGGATCGGGCTAACTCCCCAGAAAAATCCCCTCAGCAGGCAGAATCTAAAGCAGCCAGACTGGATGACCAATAACTTGACACCCTGTCATGGTGAAGTGTCAATGTGCCAATGCCGTGAGGTCCCCAGGCCCCGTCACTCACCAGACTCTTCCTGTCTGTGGGGAGACACACATACCCTGGGCAGGGACCAATACATCAGGCTGCCTCTTTCCCTCTTTGCCAAATGGAGTTTTTAATATAGTCAACCTGCTTTTCTTTTCCACATCAGGCTTGCTGGGGATGCTTAAATTAATCATCTGGCCCAGGGTGTCCATAAAACTTCACTCAAACACACCTTGCAATTTTTCCCATATGTGTACATATAATACATTTAATACATGTATAGATATAAAAACCGCCATTGTAGTAGCTATTTATTCTTTTTCTCTAAATCAACTTCCGGTTAATTGTATTTTGCCTTGGGGATAACTGTTGATTCATATGCAGTTACAAGAAATAACAAGGGAGCCCTTGTGCACTTTGCTCATTTCCCCCAAATGGTCACATTTTGCAAAACTACATTGTGGCCTCACAAACAGGATGCCGGTATTGATATGTTCTATCTTACTCAGACATCCCTAGTTTTACTTAGATTCACCTGTGTGTGGTGTGCATGTGTGCACATATTCAATTCCATGCAATTTCACCCTGTGCATAGGAGCGAATGTCCACTGCTACAGGTGAGCCCCCGAACAGTGCCCACTTCCCCCACGCCTACCTCCATCGCCCCTAACCATGCCTCTGGCAGCCACCCATCTCTCCTCCAGTTCTAAAATGTGTTCATTCCAAAAATGTTACACAGACAGAATCAGACATCATAAACCTCCGGGATTGCTTCCTTCCCTCAGCGTAATTCCCCTGAAGATGCATCCAAGTTGCGTGTGTCAGCACTTTGTTTCCTTTCACGGCTGAGTAGGAAGCAGGGTATGGTTTGAAGACACCACAGTTTGCTTAACCTTCGCCACGGAAGGACCTGTGGGCTGATGTCCAGTGTGGGGCCGTAACCAATAACGTGACCATGAATATTCATGGGCAGGTTTTGTGTGAACATGAGTTCTCATTTCTTGGGGACAAATGCCTATGAGTGTGACTGTTAGGCCGGTACAGTCACCACATATTTAGTGTAATTAGAAACTTTCAAAGCTGTTTTCAAGACTTGGTGTGCCATTTTATATTCACACCAGTAATAAACAAACGACCCGGTTTTTCCATATCCTCACGGGAATTAGGTATTGACACTTTTTATTTTAGCCACTCTGATTGGTCTGATAATGATGTCGAACATCTTTTTAGTTCCCTGTTTACCATCTTCATAGTCTTTGGGGTGAGATGTCTGCTCGTGCCTTTTGCACATTTTCAAACGAGGTGTTTTTTACATGTAAGTTTTCAGAGCTCTTCATATAGTTTACACTCTGTGCTAATCCTTTATAGATATGTGGTTTGCAAATAGTTTCTCCCAGTCTATAGCTTAGCTTTCATCCTCTTCACATGGTTATTTTTAATTTTCAGGAAGTACAATTTACCAATATTTCATTGTATAGATTCTGCTTTTGGTGTCAAGTCTAATTCTTTGCCTAGCCCCAGATACTAAAAATTTTAAGAGTTTTTCTAAAAGTTTATGTAATAGTTTTACATTTTACATTAACGCCTATGATTCATTTTAGACTTTTTCTTTGGACCCAGGGTCTCAGTCACTCAGGCTGGAATGCAGTGGTGTCATCACAGGGCACTGCAGCCCCAAACTTCTGGGCTCAACTGATCCTCCCACCTTGCTGGGATTACAGGGGTGAGCCACCGTGCCGGACATAGGTTAATTTTACGTAAGGTTAGATCTCGTTTTTGTTTTGCCTATGTATGTCCAAGTACTACATTTGTTAAAGAGGCTTTCCTTCCTCCATTGAGGAAGATGCCTTTGTATCTTTGTCAAAAATCAGTTGAGCATATTTATATGGATTTATTGCTGGGTTTTCCATCGATCTAGGTGTCAAGCCCAACTGTCTTGGTTACTGCAGCTACACAGCTTCTTTCCATTATATTCTCTGTCAATACTGTTTCAGCTATTCTAGTGCCTGCGACTTTTCATACAAATTTTAGAATATGTCTATGTTTACAAAAAATCTTGTTAAAATTTTGATAGAAATTGCACTTAAACCTATAGATCAATTTGGAAAGAATGGACATCTCTACTAGGTTGAAACTTTTCAATTCATGAACACACTATGTTTCTCCATTGATTCAAGTCTTGTTTGATTTCTTCCATAAGTATTTTATACTTTTCATATATAGATCCTATAAATATTCTAGGTATATACCTAAGTATTTCATTTTCTTTGGAGCAACTGTAAAGGGCATTGTTTTTAATGTTGGTTTCTGCATATTTATATTTAGTATATAGAAGTGTGATTGACTTTTCTGTGTTGCTCTTATAACCTATAACTTTGCTGAACCTTCTTATGTGTTCCTTGGGATTTTCTATGTAGAAGGTGCTCGACATAAGTAACTTCCACTTAGCTTTTTAAAACATTTAAAACATTTAAAAAATTTTATGTTGCTATCATAAATGGAACACTAGCTTCATTATACTAGTATCAATTGTCATAAAAGAAGGTAAATTCTAAAATAAATATAATACAGGCAAAATATAATTGAATCATAGCTAGCTAGATACAACTGTCTGCAGAAGGCCCTCAACCTCAGGGGTCTCTTTCTCTCTCTCTCTCTAAGAAAGAACAACAAATATAAAAACAGGTATTAAAAATCACAGGAGAAGGTGATTTTTGGTCTATTGGATGTACACCTAGTAGAGGAATTGCAGGATCAAACAGCAGGTCTACTTTAGATCCCTGAGTATTCTCCATACTTCATTCCAAAAGGGATATATTAGCGTGCACTCCCACCAGCAGTGCAGAAGTGTTCACTTTTCTCCACATCCACACCAACATCTGTAGTTTTGGGATTTTGTGATGTGAGCCACTCTTACTGGAGTTAGATGGTATCTCCAAGTGGTTTTGATTTGCATTTCTCTGATGATTAAAGATGATGAGCATTTTTAAAGACCAAAAATCACTTTATAACAAAGATATTTACCCCAGATTGTTCACTGCAGCTCAATTCATAATAGCCAAGTCATGGAAGAAACCCAAGTGCCCATCGACCCATGAATGGATTAATAAATTGTGGTATATGTATACCATGGAATATTGTGCAGCCTTAAAAAAAGATGGAGACTTTACCTCTTTTATGTTTACATGGATGGAGTTGGAACATATACCACTTAGTAAAGTTTCTCAAGAATGGAAGAAAAAATATCCAATGTACTCAGTACTATTATGAAACCAATTTACAATCACAGTTTCATATGAAGAACAGATCACAACTATGGCCCAAGATGAAGGAGGGAGGAGGGGAGATAGAAAGGGAGGGGAGAGGGCAGATCAAGGGAGGGTGAATGGTGGGATCACACCTGTGGTGCATAATGCAAGGGTACATGTCAGATCTATTAGTATAGAGTATAAATGTCTTAACACAATAATTAAATAAACAAGATGAGGTATATAATAACCAGTGTGATGTAAGTGTTCCTAATTCTATATGAAATCAGCACATTGTACCCCATAAATGCATTAATGTGTACATGATCTATGTGTTTATGATTTAATTAAAAAAAAAAAAAAAGAGAGAGAGAGAAAAGAAAAACAGTAGAAGGTCTGTAAGTTGACCACTCAAAGGACTGTAACAAACTGGTCAACATATGAAGGTGCTCAACATAAGGAACTTCCACTGAGTACATATGGTGCATGACCAGTCTATGAAAATTAGGTCAACTTAAGGAGTTGGTCAGTGTAGGGAGGGGGTCAGTGTATGGAGGTGGTCAGGGTAGGGAGGTGGTCAGTGTAGGGAGGTGGTCAGGGTAGGGAGGTGGTCAGTGTAGGGAGGTAGTCAGGTTAGGGAGGTGGTCAGTGTAGGGAGGGGGTCAGTGTAGGGAGGTGGTCAGAGTGAGGAAGGGGTCAGCTATGGAGGGTTCACTGTACTTAGTGACATCAGGTTCCCACAAAACATTCTCTAGGATAAACCATATACTAAGCCATAAAAACCCCTCAATAAATGTAAAGTAACTCTCAATTTCTAAAAAAAAAAAAAATCAGCTGAAATTTTAATTGGGATTGTGTTGAATCTTTAGATCAATTTGGGTATTATTGCCAATTTAACAATATTGAGAAATGGACCTAAAATTCACATGAAAATGTTAAGGATCCAGAATAGCCAAACAATCTTGAAAAATGGAGCGAAGTTGGAGGATGTACAATTCCTAATTTCAAACTTAACTACAAAGCTACAGCAATCAAAATAGTGCCGACCGGCGTAAGGACAGACGTATAAATAAAATGAATAAAATTAAAAACAAAAATAACACCACATTTACAACTAATTTTTGACAAAAGTGCCCCCCACCCCAAATTCAGTGGTAAAGAAATTGTGTTTTCAACAATGGTGCTGGGGCCATGAGATACCCCCATGGAAAAAGGTGAATTTGGACACCTCTATATCACATCGTATGCAAACATTTACTCAAAATGGATGACAGACCTACATGTAAGCACCAGAGCTACAACACACTCAGAAGAAAACATAAGAGTAAATATTTGTGGTCTTCATTGAGCCAATCCCTTGGGCACAGGAGACAAAGGAAAACTGATAAATTGAGCGTAAACATTCATACTTTAGAAGACGCAGTAAAGATTGTGAAGACACAACCCTAGGATGGGAGAAAATATTTGCAAATCATAGATCTGGTAAGGGATTTGTATTCAGAATACGAAGAACTAGCTGAGTGCAGTGGCTCATGCCTACAGTTCCAGCTACATGGGAGGCTAAGACCAGGAGGATCACTTGAGGCCAAGAGTTGGTGACAAGTCTAGGTGATACGGAAAGATGTCATCCCTTTAAAAAAGAAAAAAAAAAAATCTATGTATATGTATGTGTATCTATATGTCCACATACATACATATACAAAGAAGTCTTACAACTCAATAATAAAAAGACAATGCAGTTAGGAATTGGGCAAAGGATTTGAAGGGACATTTCTCCAAAGAAGATAGTGAAAATGGCCAATAAACATATGAAAAGATATTTAATATCATTGGTCATTAGGAAAACAAATCAAAAGCACAATACAACTTCATACCCCCTACGACGGCCATAATCAAAAAGATAATAACGATAAACTGAAACTTCACCCATTGCTGGTAGGAGTAGAAAATGATGCCGTTACTTCAGTAAACGGTGAGTTTCTCAAATTGTTAAACATAGAGTTATGTTTAACTCCAGAAATGCCACTCCTAAGTACATACCCAAGAGTGATGAAAATATACATCCACACAGAGTTTCTATCCGATTATTCACAGTAACATTTTTCATAATAGCCAAAAAAGTAGGGAGGCTCCTGTGGCTTAGTGAGTAGGGGGCCAGCCCCATATACCCAGGGTGGTGGGTTCAAACTGAGCCAAACTGCAACAAAAAATAGCCAGGTGTTGTGGCAGGAGCCTGTAGTCCCAGCTACTCGGGAGGCTGAGGCAAGAGAATAGCCTAAGTCCAGGAGTTGGAGGTTGCTGTGAGCTGTGACATCACAGCACTCTACTGAGGGTGACAAAGTGAGACTCTGTCTCTAAAAAAAAAAATAGCCAAAAAAGTAGCAACAACTCAAATATCAGCTGGTAAATGAATAAATAAAATGTAGCATATCCATATAATGAAGTATTACCAAGGTATAAAAATGAATGAAACACTGACGTTACAACACAACGAACCTCGAAAATGTTACACTAAGTGAAACAAGTCCGTCACAAAGACCACTTATTCTGTGATTCCATTGATGTAAATTTTCCAGAAGAACACCAATTTAGAGGGACAAAAAGGTAGATTAGTGGTTGCCAGGTGGAGGCTGAGAGTGATCGCATGAGGCATGATGCTGTAAGGTGATAGAAATGTTCTAAAATTATGCATGACGATGATTCCACAACTCCTGTATACATAGGCTAAAATTCACCAACCTGTACACTTAAAACACATGAATTTTAAGGTTTGCAAATTATCTCAAAAGAACATATTAAATGTTTAAAAATTGGGTGGTGCCTGTAGCTCAAGCAGCTAAGGCGCCAGCCACATACCAGAGCTGGTGGGTTCGAATGCGGCCCGGGCCTGCCAAACAATGACAACTACAACCAAAAAATAGCCGGGCATTGTGGCAGGCACCTGAAGTCCCAGCTACTCGGGAGGCTGAGGCAAGAGAATCACTTAAGCCCAGGAGTTGGAGGTTGCTGTGAACTGTGACACCACAGCACTCTACCCAGGGCTATAGCTTGAGGCTCTGTCTCTAAATAAATAAATAAATAAAAATAAATGTTTAAAAATTAAAAATTTATTAGCTGCAAACTAGCCTTTGTCACTGACCTCAGAGGTTTGAAGGCAGTTATTGCCTTGATTCAATAAGTACCATCTAAAATAATTTTGTGTACATTAGTGCTATCAAGGGGTACAATGTGCTGCTTTCATATACAATCTGAAGTATTCTCATCAAACTGTTCAGCGTAGCCTCCATGGCATTTTCTTAGTTACTGTATGTAGGCATATGTATTCTGCATTTAGTAAGTTTCACCTATGATTTAACAATAAAAATAAATTAAAAAAAATAAATAAAGGGAAGAGCAAAAATAAATAAAATATAAGGGATAAAACAAAACAAAATAATTTTGTGTATAACAAAAGATACATATGTCACACTTTAAACCACAACTGCTGGGTTTTAAGGTGACACATTCAGACCTCACAGAGGAGAAAGGACACTGCCCAGAGTCTGGGCTCAAGGGACAGGGACCCTGTGATGGCAGCCCTGGTGGCAGGAGCTGGATGGCCTTGGGTTGTCTCCTACTGAGGACAGACAGAGCTGTCAGCGAGTTTATGATGGAAGTGAGAGGAAGGGATTGTGTCAGCTGGGACATTTTGAAAGTCACACATGAGCTGGGCACAAACAGGAACACCCACATGAGCTCACCAGCCCAGCACACATGAACAGTGAGCTCACCCTGAGAGATGGCATGTGGTAGCCAAGCCATCATGTCACAGACGTGTAGTCTGGCCAGGCCAGAAACCGCCCTTTCCAAGGTCACCACCCTCTCATTTTCATGGTAATGTTGTGCTACCTGAAGTCCCTCTTGACCACCAGCCGGCTAAGGCATAAGGTGGAGAGATCCTTCTGGGGCATTTTAGTCTTGAACCAGAGAGAATGCCAGGCCAGTATGCCTCCTGAGGCTAACACTGGAACACACCAAATACCAGAACTAAAGGAGCCTGTGTTGACCATGTGGGTACCAATACCTCCCAGTACATTCCCCCTTCTCCTGAGATGAACTTCTACTTTTTCTTTAATATTTTTGCTAGAGGAAGGGTTTTGCTCTGTCACCCAAGCTGGAGTGCAGTGGTACAATCATAGCTCCAGAGTAGACGGGAGGTATCAGCCACGGCACCCATCCCAGATGAATTTCAATTGGATTTCAGTTCCATGTAACCAAAAGTCCTGATACCATTCACATTTTTTTTTTTTTTTTTTTTTTTTTTTGCTTACATTCTGGGCCTTCAGCATTCCCACAACACATGAGGCTTTGCTCCTCTTAAAGTTCCACAATTAGCCCAGGATTAGGAGGTGTTAGAGATAGTGGCTCCTGTTCTCAGCACCCACCCACCGCGCCCTTCCCATGACATAGGTTAAAGCAATTCTCCTGGGACTACTAGACTAGCAGACTGATTGAAGATTTTAGGAAAGAGGGTAGATATCTGAACCAAGTCTTGGGAGTTAATCATTTGTTCAATCCCCAGAAAAACAAGGGATTAAGTGGTATTTGTGGCTGTTATTAGAAACCAACCTGACGTGATGTGATATAAAGCTTTTAAAATCCCAAAGAAACACAGCAATTTGTTAAATGCCATGTTAAGAGCTTCTGCAAGATCCATTTTCATTTTTTTATTTAACTTCGGTTTAATCATATTTGGATTAGGAAAACCAGAAGGATGATGTAGCTGTCTTTATGAAAATCAAGTCCTAAAATTCCCGAGGGAATGAAGATAGCAGAATTCACTATTTCCTTTTTTATAACAGATTTATTTAGTAGAGCAGCTAGCTTCCTAGGCCAGATAAAGCTCTCATCAGATGTGTAATCCATGTGTAATGCAATCCACATTTGTACACCAAACGTGTAATCCATGACTGGGCCCCGTTCTGAAGTTGAAGTTCAGCAGGCCGCTCTGTCCACGGTGTGGACAGTAGTTCTAATGGACACTACAAAGCATTCTAGTGCACGTGGCAAAGTAGTTCTAATACATACTACAAAATAGTTTGGTTTCTTTTTTTGTGCTTTTATTGAGACAGAGTCTTGCTGTCACCCTGGGTTGAGTGCCGGGCATCATAGCTCACAGCAACCTCAAACACTTGGGCTCGAATAATCAGCCTCCTGAGTAGCTGGGATAAGTGCATGGCGATCAATTAAATTATTACACTGAAAACAGACAAAATAACAAAGGCATAATACCTCCTGCAGACACTCAGGGATGGGATATGAAATGCACAAAAAATTCATAAATGCATCTTACCTGATATCAGAGAGATCGCATTTGTTCCCAGCAATAGCCATCACAATGTTTTCTGGACCATGTTCTTTCAGCTCTTTAACCCATTTCTTCAAGGTATGAAATGAATCCTAAACCAAAAGTATCAATGAGTCATTGAAAAGACCTATCAAGACAGAATTCCAACCAAGCAGAAATACAGACTCAGTACAATTTAATGGAGAAAAATATTTTTAGGAGAAAAAAATCACATAGGATAACATATTATGCCTATGCAGGGACAAAGTTAACATTAGCTAAGTTATACTTTAATAGCCTATATCAAAGCCTCCTTTTCTAAAACTGAAACTTGATCAAGTTAAGAAAACCATATTAGTGATTTCTTCCATAAATAACATTAATTTGAACCAATACCCTTGACTCTAGCTGAATAAGGATAACAGGATGTGTTCATGTTTACCTATATCAGGAAAAAAATAAACATATTTAGAGTCTGGTCTTCCCTTTGGCCCTTCGCTCACAGCTGTCCTCTAGGAAACTGGCCAAGGTCGACACCACATACAGGTAGAAATGGTCAGGCACTCATGGAAGGTAAACAGTGATGGGTCATTAAGTTAATGGTCTTATGCACTGAGTCAGCACTCCAGATCAAAAAGTAAATAATTCAATTTTCAGGGATGAAAATATATGTCATCGAATCACCACTGCAGCTATTTGTTGATGGATATCCCAGAGCCTTAACATAACTAAAAACACATTTATATTGTATATAAACAAAACACACACATATTTACTTACATACACCTAAATGTTATCCTTGGCATATTAAGTATAGAGTATGATTAAAACACTAATATAAAATACATATTATATAATTATAAAACATGCAGAAATTAAAAATAATTTTCCTTTTCTTAAAAAGCTGACTTTCTGGACAATGGCACTAGCAGTCAGGATTTTGCCTCTGCGATCAATTTTAAGAATGAATGGTCACTGCCGTTTATTTAACTTAGCAGATAAATGTGAGACACTCCATCACATATTGGTGCAATACACTCAACAGAGTGCCAAGCTGTGGGAGGATCAAGCATAAGATCTCTGTGTTGGTCTTTCTAAGTCAGGGAATCACCATAAATTGCATCTAGATTCCCAAGGAGGCGGCCTTACCTGCTTGGTGATATCGTACACTATAACGGCTGCGGCAGACCCTCGGTAATACATGGGAGCCAGCGAATGAAACTGTTTAAGAACAAGGGACAGTTTTAGGTCAAGGTAAACACAGTTTATGCAATCCCAAATTAAATATAATACTATTTTTATCCTATAATCATCCCTATAGAGTCCCTAAAGCTTCCCACCCTCATTTTTCTAGGGTTCCTATTAAATAATACATTGTCCTTCCCCACGACACATATGCTTACACTACTCTTGGGCAAAAGACAAAAACGAACTTTATCTTAAATGTTGTCATCCCAGGAATTTTCTTTCCTCCATTGATCATCACTCCTCTCATGATTGGTCCAGGACAATCTCATTAGAATAATTACACAGCAGTAAGAAAAAGATATCAGCTAAGGAGAGGGGAATGGAGCCTGGCATGGCACCATCACAGGCTCCTCACTGAGCCCTTAGCAAGGAGCCACTGCAGCGGCTGCCCCAGGGCTGGACGGCTCGGCTATGCTAGGGCCTTCTCGCTAGCCTAAAGAGCACACGTGAGGGGACATTCCACGAGCTTCCTGCCAAGTGTAAACAAAGCAAGTACCATTGGTCACGAGAATCATCCTGCCCCAAATGGGACAGATGATTAATCTCAGAATATATACATTTTATGTATATTTTGGAGAAGGGCTGGTCTTAAATTGCATCTTTTTTCAAAATAAATATTTTGGAGGAAATATTTATTTCCTCCAAGAAAAAGATACCTCAATTTTAAAAAATGAACGAAGGCTTTATGTAGGTAAATCACTGAGGTGGACATACAAGTTACCAGTAAAAAATTTAAAACATGTTCAATTATAATTAAAGGAATGAAAAAACACTGTTGAGGTATTTATTACTAAAAATGTCTATTGGGTGGCACCTGTGGTTCAAGGAGTAGAGCACCGGCCCCATATACCAGAGGTGGCAGGTTCAAACCTGGCCCTGGCCAACAACAACAACAACAACAACAACAACAACAACAACAAAAATGTGTATCATGTCCTGTGTTGGTGAGGATGTGGGAGAGGAGGCACTCTCATACATCTTTCAAAGCCACCAATGCGTCAAAAGGTGAAATGTCCACACTGTCTGACCCAGCAATTCTACTTATAGGAATACACCCTGTAGTGATAACCACACACAGCAAAATATTAATACATGCCTATGTTGAATATGGGAGCAAAAATTTGAAAACACCTAAAGGTTCATCATAGGGAACTGATTAGTGGTATAACATTATAAAGTAAATGTTTATTTCCTCTCAAAATTCTTAAGTTGAAACCCTAACCCCCAATGCAATGGTGTTAGGTAGTCAGACCTTTAGGAGGTGATGAGGGTTAGAAGCAATCATGAGGGCTGAGCCCCCAGGATGGGATTAGTGCCCTTTTAAGATGAGGAAGACACTAGATGTCTCTTCTCTCTCGCTCTTCTCTACCCCCCACCTCTGTGAGGTTTTAGAAGCAAGGTGGTGTCTGCAAACAGGAAGGGGGCCTTCCAGTCCCTGAAGCTGCAGACACCTTGATCTTGGACTTTCCAGCCTCCAGAACTGTGAGAAATAGATGTTTGTCATTTAACAACCCCCCACCCCCTAGTCTACAGGGTTTTGTTATAGCAGCCCAAGCTGACTAAGACATAGACATATGTGGTAGAATATTCCAAGCCATTAACACGATGGGGAGGACTTTTATTTAACATGAAAACAATAATCTCCAAGCGACACGTAGAGCATACTATAGTTTAGGGTACAGTGGGTGTAGGAGTGTGTCTCTGTGTTCAGGAACAAGATGGGATCTCTCAGAACGTCATTGGTGGGGTTTCCAGTGATTTTTATATTTTCCTTGTAAGAGTCTGTATTGTAGGAATTTTTACAATGATTTGTAAGTAAAATTGTAAATTCAAAAAGAAAAGCAGCTGTTTTGATTGGGGCATGGGGAAGGAGCAGAAAGGGAAGGAAGGAAGGAAGGAAGGAAGGATCCTTTTTCAGCAAACAACAAAACCATAACTCATTCTTTTCTTTTTTTTTTTTTTTTTACATTTTTATTTTTTAATGTTGTTGCAGTTTGGCTGGGGCTGGGTTTGAACCCACCACCTCGATACATGGGACTGGCGCCCTACTCACCAAGCCACAGGCGCGGCCCAACTCATTCATTTTATTTCCCACACAATACTCATCATTGGATTAATTCTTGCCAAATTGAGATGATCGTATTTGGGAATTTGAACCACACTGTTCCCTAGGTTTCCAGTTGACTGTGATGGGGACTGCCACCAGCCAGGCACTGAGGACAGAGTGGGAGGGAAGGTCGCCTCCCCCACCCCATCCTCTATTTGGTTCCCACCTTGAAGAGAAAAGTACTCTGGAGCCCCTGAGGTTTTCAGAAAAGGGAAAGGGCTGGATGAAGCTCAGATGCACCAAGGAGTTCACTGCTGACCTACGCAATGTCCCCACCCACTGTCCCTTGCCAAACAGTCATTCCAGAATGCACTGGAGGACAACAACCATTTGCCACAAGTGCCTTTCCCTATTTACCAACTTAATCCATTCCTCACACAGAAAGAACAAAATCGAAATTCCTGCCCAAAGAGAAGAATGTCAAAGCGATGTGTTTTTGAGACAGTTTGCTCTGCTAACAGTAGGGAGTGCACGTAGAGTGGCCTGTTAGCGCAGTGATATAAAACATCCCCTTTCCCCCCAAACAGCCTCCATACAGGAGTGGTCCACATGAACACACAAAGTAGGAGACCACAAACTTTATTTCTCAACAGTGAAGATAATCATGGACTAAAGCACAGAGACGTGCAAAGGTGGATGTCTTCTAAGGTAGAATTTGTTTTAGGCTAAAACATGAAGAACTGAATCTAAAATGGTCACTGGTGTGCAGGTCTTATGAATTATTGAAGACTCTTCGTATATAATGCATTACTCACTCTTTCCTTCCTCCAGATGGAATCACTTCGAAATAAATCTGTTGGTGAAGCCACTTAAATGACTTCATTGCTGGGGACGTGGGAGTTTTAATGAGTTAAAAGTTCACGTCTCAGTTCTAAAACCCAATAATGCGTTGACCAAAGGATAATGTTTGTGGAGGGCAAAACGATAACTCACTTCTAGCCTATAATGCCTAGACTTTCCCCCATGTAAATAAGCACCACAATCAGCCTCAATACGCAACCTGACATAATTCAGTTCCTGTGAGGTCAGACTTCAGACGGATGGAATGTTCACATAAAAAAGACTCTTCTAGAAATGATGTTCATGATCACAGGAGGGTGGTGATAAAGCTTTATTTCTAAATTTCACATTTGAAAATTAGCACAACAGATGCCAATTCAAAATCCCTTCTTCCCGAACTACCCAAAAAAGTGTCTGGAAGAGCAAATTAAAGTGTTCAGGTAACTTTTCAGGTGTCAATTATTTAGAAGCAACACAGGAAATTGTGAAAAAAGTTTGTCTCCCCAAAAGAAATGCCTATGTATGTCCTTAGTGAGTGTGATTATTTGCTTTTTAGTGAGTGGATGTCCACGTGATTAGAGAGAAGGGGGGATGGCCTCCTTCAAACAATTTGAGCTTCTTGGACTTATCAGCTGTCACAGATGGATGATAACCCTGCCCCCACCTCTAGCAACTGGCAGGCGGACAAATGAGCTTGACCTTTCTGGAAAGCAACTGGACCGTGCATCTCGAGAGTCCTGCAAATGTTCATCCATTTTGATTTGACTGTCCCACTTCGTGTGGGAATTATCAGAGAAGGTCACAAAACAACCAGAATTTATTCTAGAATTATCAATTATGCTGAACAATTATAAACAATCCGAATGCCTGACTAACCCTTAGGGAATGAAAACATAAACTTTGGCTGCAAAATGGAATATTGGGCAGCAACTAAACTCAAGTTTTTAAAAAATTTTAAATGGCACATGAAATAGGATGGCATAGTTTGGTATTTTCCTGAGGATCTTCTGCAGAATACCAGGCCCTTGAGGTACTTTTTTGGAAAAAAAAAAATTTCTCAACCAAACAAATTGGAGAAACACGATATCTAACAATGTTCCCTTGGAGGTTTGCAAAGTATTATTGATACACTAAAAGCTCTGAAAATGTCCATGGTAAAAAATAAAAAACTCCATTTATTCTGGTTTGAACTCAGAATTTGCCACTCATTTACTTTTACCTTTTTTCAAGCAGTATTTATTAACATCTGGGGATATAGTGTGGTAAGCACCCACCTTAGGGGCAGAGTGTGAAGTAACTAGATTCAGAGTCCTGAGGCCTGGTTTGGCTCTATCCTGGTTTTTGTATGTTGTGAAATAGGGGTTGAGGTGGAGGGTGGGGACAGAGATGGTGACAATGGTTTTTGCAGCTCTGGGATAACATTCCTGGCCTGGGTAGGAAACCTCTCACTTCGCCCCGCTCTTCCCTTGACACACGCCTCTCCCACCCTGCACTACCCTGTGTGTGTGTAGGTACACACACACACACACACACACACACACACACACACACACACACTGGTAAATGCTAGTCCAGGAAATCTCCTAATCCTCCAGACCACCCAGTCTGCCTTCAGCAAAATTCTTTTAAGTGCAGGTTTGCGGCATCATAAATTCCAAAGCAGCAAATCCTGCAAGTCAGGAAGGAGCCGTGCTGGAAATTACATGAAGTTTCTAAACAAGCACATCCCCAACTGGGCTCTGCCTCCGCACATGAGAATTACCCAAGCCAGAATGGCCTGGCAGTGGATCCGGGAACTCGCAGGGATGAGTTTTGTGCTGTGATTTTTCAAACGCTCTGTCCCTGGTGAACTGCTCAGACATGATGGCCTGTGACCCTGCCTCTACTCTGTCCCAGGTGCCAACCCACAACCAGAAATTCTCACCTTCCAAGGCCAAGGCTGGGAGAGTCAGGGGCAGAAGCCAAGAAGAGCCATAGGTCCCTTGGGGTTCAAACAAAGTGGGCAGGGCGAGAGGAAAATTCCTGAAATTCACAACATTCTCATCTGGCAGAAGTTGAATGGAAAAACACATTACTAAATGTTCTTTCTGTGTCATTCAGAAGAACACTCCCCATTTTTACACAGACCGCTCTCTCTCCACAGAAAAGCAGAGGGCCTAGTTAATATGCCTGCTCAGATGTCCTAAAACCCAACAGTACAACAATATGAGACAGTACAGCTGAGTAGAGACGGAGCTGGGGGACAACAGACCGGACTGTTAATGAGGGTGAATTCTGAACAACAGCAATAACCACCACTTGCTTGACTACTTCTGAATTATTTTTTTTAAAGTTTAGACACAATACATTCCTTTTGCAATGATTTTCTTTTTCTCCCCACGCCACTTTTATTTCCCTTTCCTTTTAATGAATCATTAAAGCCAAAGAGCTTTTCAGTAGTCAGGAATCCGAGGGTTAAAGCAAAAGTACCAGGAGGACGGTGGATTTCAGTGGGGCTGGACTCCCTCTGTCCAGGTGTGGTACGAACCCTCTTTAGTAATAGAAAATGACACAGCACAAACCCAAACATCATCCCGCAAAAAGGAGTGGTGGAGAGCGCGTGGGTTAGTGTTTTTTAAAAGGCAATATGACAAACTAAAATATTTCAATCCCTAGGATTGAAAGTATATGTAGTGAAAGTGAGATGGAGTCAGTCAAGCTCGAGTGGAGCCAACACAGCTGGTCTGGGAGGTTTAGGTCACGGGACCTTTGCCTTCCGCTTCCCGGTCTTGGTGTTTGGTAAATCCAGCTATAATCTACGAGTGTGTATCTGGAGTAGCTTAGGGCTATTGATTTAGGAGATTAACTTTTGAATTGTAATTTTGTTTAGGGTCGTGGGTTATGCTGATTATTGTTTATTTGGGACGTGGGTTATGCTGATTATTGTTGTTTAAGATAGGGGTTAAAACATGGTCTTTGCTTTGAACTGCGTGTATAAAACTGTGGTTCTGGAAATGGAAGAACAGAACAGGCTTGGAGAGGTTGCTCTCACTGTTCTCCAGAATCTTGGCCTTCTGATAAGTCAAGTCCAGTGGACCCATCCCTGTCTATCGGACCTACTGGCTGACAGTGACAGGTGGCCAGACCCTCTTTGTCCGGTAAGAGGAAAACTTTTGAAACAGAAGGCAAGTATTTCATAGGCTGTAGAAATAAACTTTTTCCCACCCATGGAAATGCCCCGAGGCAGTAAACCTCGGTTCCTAGGCCTGTCTGTTGGCAAGTAAGTGGAATTTCCTACAAGTCCAGGACTATGCCCACCTCATTCCTAGGTAGGTGTTATCTTTTCTCGTCACACATACCTGCTGTTCTGTGCATTTGGGGAAAAGCTCACGATGGGTTACAGGGATCAGAGAAGACTGGCATTTCTCTCTCCCTTTCCCACATGGTCACAGGAAGCCTGGAGCAGGGACCACATCTTCCCTGTGCTGCCCGGAGAAGGCCTCTGAACAGACCCAAACCCCACCAGACGCACTCTGAAGCGTGTGGTTTTGTTTGTCCCAACACGGCAGGTGCCGGGCTCTGTACTTTGCTGTGCACCATAGGGCTATGATGCACAGCCTTCCCCTGCCCCATGGGCTCCACCACAGCCACATCTCCCTCCAGTCTCACCAATGTCCATTCTGTCCTGACTGGAAGACCAGAAGTTTCCATGACAGCGTTCAGATATTGCACGGGCCACCAAGCCGACCGCACAGCCCCAAGAAGGATGGTGTTTTTAACTGTTGGATTGTGTTTAATTGCATACACCATAGAATATATTTACTTTTAGCTTTTGTTGTGGAAACTTTCAAGCATACTCACAAGAATACAGCATGGTATTCTCACCCCCTGGGTTTAAGTCCACCACTGACACAAGCACCCCTACCCCACCCATCACTGCAGTCTTTTAGAGCAAATACTTGCTATCTCCTTATTTTAACTTACCACATATAAGTCAGATTGGGTTACTTTCCTATTCAAATCCTTCTAACTACTATGTATAATGCCAAGTTCAAGCTCCATACGACAGTGTCTAAGGCCCAATAGCCCTGGTCCTTTCTCAAGCCCCTCTCCTACCAGTCTCCAGGCCCCTGGACTCTTGGCCTCTCCCTGAGTATACAGGCACACTAAGCCTCCACCCCTGCCCAGAGCCTTCCCCCAGCCAGGACCTCCTCCACTAGACAGCTGCAGGCCCCTCTCTAACTTCACACACACCTTTTCTCAACTGCCACCTTCCCCAAACCTCTTTCTGGGCCATAGAAGGGACTCAGAATGTTTATAAAAATCAATAACCGTATGAAAGCAAGTGGAGAAGATAGGTTTGCTCCCATTCTCCAGGGGAGAAAACTGAGGCTCATAATGTTTAAGTGAATTGCTAAAAGCCACATAGCCCTTATAAGATGGAACTAGACCTTGAACACGGGGCTTCTGACTCCCAGTTCTATGCTTTCACCACTCCTGTATTGCTTCTCTGAAATGAAACATTGCTCACATTGACGGAATTAAGGTACACGTGTATCTCAAATGTATTCATTCATTCGACAGTACCGACTGAATACTCTGTAGGGGACGGCACTGTTCTAAGAAATGGGGAAACTGGAATGTGGTCAGCAGAATAGCGCCCCCTCCAGATGGCCACATCCTAATCCCCATCACTTGTGATCGTGCTATGGTCCATGGCAAAGGGGGAGCAAGGCTGCTTATCAGGTGGCCTTCAGAGCACCCTGGACTACCCAGGTGGGCCCAATGTAACTGCAAGGTCTTCATCAGTGGCAGAGGAGGCAGGAGAGTCAGAGAGAGAAACCTGAAGATGCTGCTCTGTCAGCTCTGAGGATGTGGGAAGGGGCTACAAGCCAGGAAATGCAGGTAGGCCCTGAAAATGGCAAGAAAACAGTTGCTGCCCTTGCACTTCTAGAAAGATTACAGCCCTGCTGATAATTTTGATTTTATTCCAGCAACCTTCTGACCTTCAGAACTCTGAGTATACGTGCACCACCTGAAGCCACTGAGTTTGTGGCAATCTGTCACAGCAACATTAGGAAACAGGAGGATGAGGAAGACAGACAAGGTCCCTGATCTCAAAAAGTGTCCTTCATCCCTGGGGGGTAGGGTGGGGTGAGGGCACCTTCCCAGGGGCTGCTCTAGATATAGACTATGTCCAAGTGGCCCGTCTGAGCTCTAAGGACACTCCAGCTGTCCCCGCTAGGAATGAGAAATGAAGTCCACGGGCCTAATTTCCTGCTCAAGAACCACACTCCCAGGCTCTGTGGGGCCCCTTCTCCTGGGTTTTAACCAGACCTGGGAAATCAACCGAATGAAAAAAAAGACACAGGGAGGGGAGCACAGGAAACAAAACCAGCTGAAGTGCTTCTTCAGCTCTTAACAAATGCCCTGGGAGACCCCTGAAATGCCTCTGTCCCAGCAGCTGTCTACACTTCTGCCCTGTGCTCAGAGACTCAGAAGAAAACGTGGCCTCCACCCAAGGGGCCCAGATAGTGCCTCCTACTGAGAAGCCAGTCAGGCAGGGCACCGAGCCCTGTGCAGGTGTTCATCTAGTGAGGTCACAGCCCCTCCTGGGACAAGCCAGGCTGATTGGGGCAGGGGGTATCACACTCCCTGCCGAGCAAATGGAAGCATCAGGGCCTGCAGAAGCCGGCGTAGGGCAGGACAAGTGACCATTTAAGGGCAGAAGATGGTCCATGCAGGGTCTGGCCACCTTTGTTCCCTGACTGCCAGCTCAGCCACCTCCCAACCAAAGGACTTCTGACATCTATCTTCATCTCCGGGCATGTCCTTCCTCTTCCTTTCCTGCCAGTGGCATTCTGACACTCAGAGGACAGTATTTTCCTAAAGGACATGGGCCCTCTAAACAGCATGACAGTTATAGGGGCCACATCTGCGGGCTAAGGTTGCTTCTCCAGGGTATCTGCTCAGACTTTCCTGTTGGCGGTTTCCAGTCCCAATTTTCAAACATCAGTGAAACTCCATAGCCCTGAGACCCCTGGCCAAAGGCAGCGCTGGGGCTTCTCCCCGGGGCTGCTGTGTATCTTTGTCCTTAGCGGGGTCAGCCCTATCTTCAAGCTCCAGGTCTGTCTCCTCACCACATCAGTCACAGCCACCCCATTTTCCCTTTTGGGAGGGTTGTTGGGGTATAACAGGAGGGAATATTTCCCTGGCCGGGATTCCAGGACTCGCTGGTTGAAAGCACCGTCCTCATGTGAGGGACCATGTGACGGGAGAGAACACACGTGCCTTCTCCCCTCTCTCAGTGAAGGGGACAGTTCCATCACAGGCTGGGGGTGGGGGGGCTGAAGCAATTCCTCTCTAACAGCAGGCTGGAAGCAGGGCTCCCGGGTATGCTATCCAATACTTTGTAGCCGAGCCTGTATCTCTAAAGACAAGGGCAGCTATGCTGAGCTATAAGAGGCCCCATCCTTCAAGGACTTCCGAAGGTCAAGGTTTCCTTTGACGTTAGCAGCAGCCTATGAATAGTGAACCAGTTGCTCAACCGCAGTCATCGGGGCCCTGGGGAAGGAGGGAAAGAGAGCAGAGGAGTTTCTCTAGATGTTTGCAAAGCCTGAACTTGACCTCAGATATCTGCTGGTCCCCAAATTCCCTTGTGTACTCAAAGACCCACAGAGGTGCAGCATTTCTGCCATTGCTCTGCATGGAGCAGCCGCCATTCTGAGTGCGGTGTTCAGTCACTGACCTGTCAAGCTATGGCAGACTGGCAAGTGCTGGCAGAATTAACCTGATGGAGGTGAATGAACAGTGTGGCTAAGCAGCATGGGGTGTCCAAACTTCCTGAGGACATCCATCACCCTGCCAGTGCCTGGAGGCCGTGAACAGGCATTCTTCTTCAGGGACCAGATTCAAGGGACACTCTTGACAATAAATAAGACTGAACAAAGAAAGGTTAAACAAACTTGAGTAATGTAAATAGAGATGTTTATTATTTTCTGTGGTTTTCTGAAATGCTTGAAATATCACCCAGCTGGAAAAAAGTTTGTACACTAACTAGGAAAGTGGATTTCGGAATATTATCACGTTATCTTTAGCTCTATGTAGTAAGAAATAAAGTCCTCATCATATGTTACATGATATTGCTGAAAAAACTAAATCAGCTGTAAAGAATACCATTGTGAAGAAAGACAGACGCAAAATCTACAAACACATGAAAAAAAGCTCATCATCCTTAATCATCAGAGAAATGCAAATCAAAACTACTTTGAGATATCACCTAACCCCAGTAAGAGTAGCCCACATAACAAAATCCCAAAACCAGAAA
>CAUYPK010096420.1:0-53989 GCA_963574355.1 Loris lydekkerianus
CTCTAGATCCTGCACGTGCCCTCTCTAGATCCTACATGCATCCTCTCTAGATCCTGCACGTGCCCTCTCTAGATCCTGCACGCGTCCTCTCTAGATCCTGCATGCTCCTCTCTAGATCCTACACGTGCCCTCTCTAGATGCTACACGTGCCCTCTCTAGATGCTACACGTGTCCTCTCTAGATCCTGCACGCTCCTCTCTAGATCCTCCATGTACCCTCTCTAGATCCTGCACGTGCCCTCTCTAGATCCTGCACGTGCCCTCTCTAGATCTTGCAAGCGTCCTCTCTAGATCCTGTACGTGTCCTCTCTAGATCCTGCAGGCGTCCTCTCTAGATCCTGCACTTGCCCTCTCTAGATTCTGCACATGCCCTCTCTAGATCCTGCAAGCGTCCTCTCTAGATCCTGCACGTCCCCTCTCTAGATCCTGCAAGCGTCCTCTCTAGATCCTCCACGTGCTCTCTCTAGATACTGCACGTGCCCTCTCTAGATCCTGCACGTGCCCTCTCTAGATCCTGCAAGTGTCCTCTCTAGATCCTGCAAGCGTCCTCTCTAGATCCTGCACGTGTCCTCTCTAGATCCTGTAGGCGTCCTCTCTAGATCCTGCACGCGTCCTCTCTAGATCCTGCACGCGTCCTCTCTAGATGCTACACGCATCCTCTCTAGATGCTACACGCACCCTCTCTAGATCCTGCACGCGTCCTCTCTAGATCCTGCAAGTGTCCTCTCTAGATTCTGCAAGTGTCCTCTCTAGATCTTGTACTTCGATCTCCTTGTAGTGTCAGACAGCCCAGACCTCTCGGAGCCCTCGCTTCACCCCTTGACCCTCCCCACAGTGTGACACTGCAGCTGCTGTCCCCATGCCACGCAGCTTTCTCCACATTCATCCCTTTGGACACCTGCTTCACACCAACATCAGGAACAACATCAGCCTCAACACCAGGGACACTCTTGGCATGACCTGGCACAGCTAGCTGTACTGACTTGGTGCAGTGAGGGGGTCACACACTGGAGGACCCGAGACGCATCCCAGCAAATGCAGGAGGCTGAGCTGTGGTGGAATGTTGGGAAAGGGTACAGGTTAGGTGACATTTATTTATTTATGATTTTTTTTTTTTTTGAGTCAGAGTCTCACTTTTTCTCCCTCTATAGAGTGCTGTGGTGTCATAGTTCACAGTAACCTCAAACTCTTAGGCTCAAGGGATTCTCTTGCCTCAGCCTCCTGAGTAGCTGGGACTATAGGGACCAGCCACAATGCCTGACTATTTTTAGAGATGCGGGTCTCACTCTTGCTCAGACTGGTCTTGAACCTGTGAGCTCAGGCAGTCCACCTGCCTCAGCCTCCCAAGTGCTGGGATTACAGGCATGAACCCCCTCGCTGAGCTAGGTTAGGTGACATTTAGATAATCAGTGTCTTACTAGATTCATAGCAAAGCAAAGTGGAGTGTGAAGGAAGCAATGTCAGGTCTGGGCAGCAACGTGAACCTCCAAACCTTCTGTCCTTGGAATCCACAAAGTTAGGCTAGATGTAAAATGTCATGGCAGAAATACCTTCTGCAGCCCTGTGGGCCAGAGCCGGAGGCCCCTGCCCTGTGTCAAAGACTTAGATGCTTCAAGTAATGAGGAGATGTTTTATTCTCACTGATGTGATTTCCAACAGTGAGATTTCAGATAGTCTATTTCTCTGTGAGTGAAAAAACAGTACTCACTTGGGCGGCGCCTGTGGCTCAGTGAGTAGGGAGCCAGCTCCGTATACCAAGGGTGGCGGGTTCAAACCCACCCCGGACAAACTGCAACAAAACAATAGCCAGGCGTTCTGGCAGGCACCTGTAGTCCCAGCTACTTGGGAGGCTGAGGCAAGAGAATCTCTTAAGCTCAGGAGTTTGGAGGTTGCTGTGAGCTGTGATGCCACAGCACTCTGCCCAGGGCGATAAAGTGAGACTGTGTCTCCAAAAAAAAAGAAAAAGAAAAAAGAAAAAAAAAAAGTAGTCACTCAAAGGAGGGAGTGAAGACTCCTGACAGCTGTATCCCCTTGGGGGAAATGTCTCCTGTTACCTCTGCAGCTGGCTTTACTTGTGCTGTTATTTCAGCCTAATAATCGTCCAGGCAGACTGTTACTTTCTTATGCTCAAGGAGCATCTGATCGGCTCAGCCTGTCCTGTGTTCTGGGTCCCAGCTCAGGCACGAGTGTCCTTGGGTTGTACTTTCCGTCAGCCGGAGTTTTACCAGTCACCTAAGGGTGGTCTTAGGGCCACCCCCCTGTAGGGGCTAGGGGCACAGCTGGTGTCCCCGTTTCATGAATTCCACAGGAAGGAAACTGGGCACTCTGGCTCCAGAGCAAAGGAAAGTGCTTCGTGCAGTCTGCCCGGCTCGGGTCGAAAGCATCATGCGGTCCTAACCCCCCTCCCTGCTTCTTCGCTCTGCCTGCCCTAATGAAAGGCATGTCCTAAGATGTCGGACAGGCCGCTGTCACATGAAGATCATTCTCTGTCTCGGAGGTAGACAGGTTTCCCAGGGCTGGGGTGTGGCTCTGCCTTCATCCGAGGTTCAGGTCACTACCGCAGTCCTCGTCAGAGCCCCAGCCAGCAGACCAGGGGGCAGGGAGCACACTCTCAATCCTCTCATGTGCAAGGATATAATGTAACCTGGGCACTGGGAGTCGTTCTTTTGTGCGCTCACACATTGGATTTTAACTCACTTCTTGGTAGCAGGACTCGCTGTCAGGCAAGGGAGGCTGGGTAAAGAGCATTGGCTTGGTGGCCATCTGCCAGGCAAACCTCTCCTGCTGTGAAAAGGGGCAGTGGACACAGGGACAACAGCTGACCCTCTCTGAGCCCGCCACGTACAGACACCACCAGCTTGTTGGCCAGCCTCTCCCACACACAGGCAAGGCTTCCTCTCCCTCCTGTCCTGTCTCTGAAGGAACCAGAGATTTGACCCCTGAGCCTCCTGCACCCAGAAAGATGAGGAGGGGGCAGAGGACCCTGGGCAGGGCTTTCCCTGCTGAGGGTGAGAGATTGTCCCACTGACCTTGCCCGTCAGATTCCTCCCGCTGCCCTGCCCAGCGTGTGGCAGGGCACTGGATTCCAGATGCCTACCCACGCCTGCTTCGCCCCAGGGCCCCAGGGCCCCAGGAGCACCAGTGTCCTGAAACCAATCAGTGCCTGGGCTTTTCCCAGCCTCCTCCTCCAAACAGCTTGTTCTCCTCTCCCTCCCACGGGGGTGAAAGGCATGGGGCCAGGCAGGGCTGAGGGCCCAAGTGTGTGCTGGCCTTTGTGCCCAGCCCCTTACTTTCTGCCCACCTACGCCACTGTCCTGGCTCCATGCCTGGCAGGCTAGGGAGGCAGCTTTCTTCAGCATCCAGAGCAAAGCAGCAGGAGACAGGCACGGTGAGCCCGAGCCCACGTGCCACAGCCACATACCTGACCCCCACCAACAGCCCTGGAGGACCGGAGCGTCGAGCAGGTGCCAGATCCTGGTGTGTTGGGCACTGTCCCTGTCCTTGTCGGGCCCAGAAGAAGTGGGGACTGATGAACAAGATGGCCAAACCCTCACCCCTGCACACACAATGATTGCCAACACCTGTACCCCAACACTTGTCCTGAAGTTGCCATGGAGGAATGCCCCAGAAAACCAAATCCATCCCTGGCCGTAGAGACCTGATGTGCTGCAGGGCAGCGTGGCGTGCGCAGTGTTAAGTGCACAGACTTGAAGCCCCGCATTTAAATGGAAGGTCTGCCACTTACCAACAACTGGGGCCTGAGCAAGTACTTCAGCTCTGGAAACTCAGTTCCTCCATGGATATGCTGGGACTAACAGCCCACTTCACAGTCGCCAGAGAAGACGGGAAGAAGTGCCTCCCCAGCACAGAGCTAGCACGGCGGCAGCGTGTGCCCTGTGGAAGGACTAAGGCTGGTTTCCCAGACACAGTGTCACAGAAGCAGGGAATGTGGTTTGGGGCAATGAGAAAAGCGTGTGCTGCCCACAGGGCACTGTCTGATACAGAAAAGGGCTCCAAACTAGGCCCAAATCAGGCGACTGCTCTTAGCTTGTCTGGGGCAGGCAGGCTCCCTCCTTGCCCACCACTGCGTGAAGCCCATCGCTCCCCCAGCACGCCTGGGACAATCCTACCACGCAAGCAACAAGGGGGTTGGTGTGAAACCTGCTTTTGTAAATCCTAAGGCTTTGCCACGCACAAAATTAGGGAAATTGCGATTATTTCAGCTCATAGTTATTGGGAGAGCAAAGGAGACCCTAAGCTTCCTGAGGTGGGGGCAGAGCTGGCTGACTGCCTAGTGTGCAGGTGGTGCTGCCCTGTAAATGTTTACTGCCATGTGGTCAGGGACCCGTGTTCAGTGAGTGTCTGCTCCATAAGCAACCCCAGAGTCACGTGGTGACTTTGTGTCTCCCCAGGGCGTCTGTTTGCCCCTCTGGTATGTGAGATTCCATTGAGATTCTGCCCATTCCAGGACTGGGAGTTTGCTGACCATCATTGGGGACCTGTCTCGGTGTAAGACACTCAGTAAGCTGTGGGCTGGCATGTTGGTGAAAAGGCAGGGTCCCAGCCAGGCATAGAGGCTCACACTCTGGGAGCCTGAGGCAGGTGGATTGCTTGAGCTCAGGAGTTCGAGACCAGCCTGAGCTAGAGTGAGACCCCAAAACCTCATCTCTACTTCTGAAAATAGAAAAACTAGCCAGGCATTGTGGCGGGTGCCAGTAGTCCCAGCTACTCTGGAGGCTGAGGCAAGAGGATCTCTTGAGCCCAAGAGTCTGAGGTTGCTGTGAGCCATGATGCCACTGCACTCTACCCAGGGTGACAGAGTAAGACTCTCTCCAGCAAAAAAAAAAAAAAAGGAAGGTCTCAGGTCTCTTTTCTCTTGACTCCTCAACAGACCTCTTGCAGGAGGAATGAGTCTGCAAGGGCTGAAGAATTGAACCAAATTTGGAGTGAGGAAGGCAGATAAAAAGGAAGCCAGGGCAACCAGCTCCCCAGGGAGAGGCTGAGTGGTGGCCAGGGAGCGGGGGAGCCAGAGATGATGGCAGAAAGGGGCCAGCAGCTGCAAACAGCAGTGTGGTCAGGGCAAGAGCAGATGGGGCTGGCAGATGGCAGCAGAGAGGCTGGCACAGACTGGCAGGAAGTTTAGCATTTCTCAAGAGGTAGGCAGCTCTGCTGAGCTATCGAACCCTCTCCTCTCCTTCCCCATAGCGTCATTTTGTCTATCTATCTACTTATTTACTATTTGTTTGAGACTACAATATATATATTTTGAAGACAATGTTCAGCCATGTTGTAGTATATGTCAGAGATTTATTCTCTTATATGGCTCAATAATGTTCTGTTGTATGGATAGACCGTATTTGTTTAGACATTAGCCACTGATGAACATGTGAGTCATTTCTACCTTTGGCTATTATGAACCCTGCTGCTGGGAGCATTTCCGTACACGTTTTTGTGTGTTATATGCTTTTATTTCTCTTGGGCATATACTAGGAGTGGAATTGATGGATCACATGTTACATCTGTTTAACAGTTTGACTGCTCCCAGACTGGTTTTCATTTTACGTTCTCACCAGCAGTGTACGAGGGTGTCGATTACCTCCACATCCTGGCTCACACTTGTATTATCTGACTTTTTATTCTAGCCATCCTGCTGGGCACAAAGTGATATGGGGGTAACTATGAAAGAGTTCTTGTTTATTTTTTAAGTTGGTGATTTTCTGGGAATTTAAAAAAATTTTTTTTCTTTTTTTTGTAGAGACAGGGTCTTGCTCTTGCTCAGGCTGGTCTCCAACTCCTGGCCTCAAGCAGTCCTCCCGACACAGCCTCTTAAAGTGCTAGGGTTACAGACATGACACTGCACCTGGCTCACTACAAAAGTTTTGAGACAGGCTGTCTTGTGGTCCATTATTTCAATTCCAAGAAATACAGCCAATAGCGTACTTTCTGATTCACTCATGTGAACTTACTCAGCTTATTGGTGTTGCTGGGAGGGCTTCATTTGTTTCCATCTGTCCAGATTTCACATTTCTTTTTTTTTTGAGACAGAGTCTTACTTGTCACCCTTGATAGAGTGTTATGGCATCACAGCTCACAGCAACCTCAAACTCTCAGGCTTAAGCGATTCTCTTGCCTCAGCCTCCCCAGTTGCAGGGACTACAGGCACCCGCCATAACGCCCAGCTATTTTTTGGTTGTGGTTGTCATTGTTGTTTGGCAGGCCCAGGCTGGGCTCAAACCCACCTTGACCTCCCAGAGTGCTAGGATTACTGGTGTGAGCCATTGTTCCAGGCCCTAGATTTCACATTTCTTGGCTTTTGTGTATCTCAAAACTTTCGTAACAGGCCTTAGAGGCTAGGGTGCCAGCCACATACACCAGAGCTGGCAGGTTCAAACCAAGCCCAGGCCTGCCAAACAACGACAACTACAACCAAAACATAGCTGGGCATTGTGGCAGGTGCCTATAGTCCCAGCTACTTGAGAGGCTGAAGCAAGAGGATCACTTAAGCACTGGAGTTTGAGGTTGCTATGAGCTGTGATGCCACAGCACTCTTCCTAGGGCACCATACTGAGACTCTTTCTCAGAAAAGAAAAAAAACTTTCATGACCCATGTATCTCACTGAGGTTTGATTTTGCACTTCCCAGACAACTAATGATATTGAACATCTGTGTGTTTATTGACCATCTGTGTATCTTCCTTGGAGAAATGTCTATTCAGATCCCCCTCTTCCCCCCAGATGTGGGTCTCATTATGTTGCTCAGGCTGGTCTTGAGCTCCTCAATTCAAGCAATCCTCCCACCTCAGCCTCCCAAGTAGCTGGGATTACAAGCGTGAACCACTGCACCTGGATTGCTTGTCCATTTTTAATGGTGTTGAGTAAATTATTGAGTTTTAAGAGCTCTTTATGTACTCTAGATACAAGTCTCTTGTCAGATACATGATTTTGCAAATATTTTCTCCCATCCTACGCCCAGTAGGACGGCTAGAATAAAAAGTCGGATAATACAAGTGTGAGCCAGGATGTGTAGGTAATCAGTACCCTTGGTCCGCTGCTGAACTCTCAATTTTATTCCATCAATCTATTTCTTTCCTTGTGCCAATATTACACTGTTTTATCACTACTTTGTAGTATGTTTTAAAATTAGGGAGTGTGAGTCCTTTTACTTCCAATTCCATATGAACTTTAAGACCAGCTTGTAAGGGCAGCACCCATAGCTCTAGGTAGGGCGCTGGCCACATACACCAAGGCTGGCGGGTTTGAACCCAGCCAGGGCCAACTAAAACAACAATGCACCACCCCTCAAAATAGCCGGGCGTTGTGGCGGGCACCTATAGTCCCAGCTACCTGGGAGGCTGAGGCAAGAGAATCGCTTAAGCCCAAGAGTTGGAGGTTGTGTGCTGTAAGCCGTGACGCCACAGCACTCTACCCATGGTGACAGCTTGAGATTCTGTCTTTAAAAAAAAAAGATCAGCTTCTTAATTTCTACAAAGTCAGCTGGAATTTTGATAGGTATTACACTGAATCTGTAGATCAGTTTGAGGGGTATTGCCAGCTAATGTTGTCTTCTGGTCCATAAACACAGAAATTTTCCCAAAAATTTAGATCCTAATTTCTTATGCTATGGTTTTCAGAGCATAAATATTGTACATTTTTTGTTGAATTATTCCTAAGTGTTTTCTTTTTGATGATACCATAAATGAAAATTTCTATTTCATTTTCAGATTCATTGCAAATGCTTAAACACACAATAGATATAAAATTTTTCTTTTTTTTTTTTTTAGAGACAGAGTTTTACTTTATCGCCCTCAGTAGAGTGCTGTGGCGTCACAGCTCACAGCAACCTCCAACTCCTAGGCTTAGGCAAGTCTCTTGCCTCAGCCCTTGCCCTCTTGCCTTCCTGAGTAGCTGGGACTATAGGCACCCGCCACAACGCCCAGCTATTTTTTTGTTGCAGTTTGGCTGGGGCTGGGTTCGAACCTGCCACACTTGGTATATGGGGCCGCTGCCCTGCCCACTGAGCCACAGGTGCTCAGTCTGTTGCCCTGGGTGGAGTGCTGTGGCATCATGGTAGCTCACATCAACCTCAAACTCTGGCTCGGAGCCCGTAGCACAGTGGTTACGGCGCCAGCAACATACACCAAAGTTGGCAGGTTCAAACCCAGGCCAGGGCCAGCTAACCAACAACTCCAACAAAAAATAGCCAGGCATTGTGGCAGGCGCCTGTAGTCCCAGCTACTTGTAAGGCTGAAGCAAGAGAATCACTTAAGCCCAAGAGTTTGAGGTTGCTGTGAGTTGTGACGCTACAGCACTCTACTGAGGGCAACATAATGAGACTCAGTAAAAAAAAAAAAAACTTCAAACTCTTGGACTCAAGTGGTACTCCTGCCTCAGCGCTGGCTAATTTGTTTTATTTTTAGTAGAGATGGGGTCTCAATCTTGCTCAGGCTGGTCTAAAACTCGTGAGCTCAAGAAATCCACCTGCCTCAGCCTCCCAGAGTACTAGGATTACCCATGTGAACCACCACACCGGGTTGATATACAACTGATTTTTGTATATTAATCTTGTATCCTATAACCATGAACTTGTGTATTATTAGTTCTAATGGTGGTTAGTGCCTTTCTTAGGATTTGGTATATATAAGGTCACGTTTTCCGCAAGCAGATAGTGACTTTCAATTTGGATGCCTTTTACTTCTTTTTCTTGCTGAATTCTGTGGCTAGCATCTACAATACAATGTTGAATACAAGTAGGAAGAGGATGTATCCTTGTCTTTTTCCTGATGTTGAGAGAAAGCATTTAGCATTTCACCATTCGTACAATGTTAGCTGTGGGTTTTTCACAGATGCCCTTTATCCGGCTGAAGAAAACCCCTTTGATTCTTAGTTTTAGGATGTTTTTGTCATCATGTAATCTTTTTCTTTGAGACAGGGTCTTGCTCTGTTGCTTGGGCTAGAGTGCTGTGGCATCATCATAGCTCACGGCAACCTCAGACTCCGAGGCTCAAGCCATCTTCCTGCCTCAGCCTCAGTCTCCCAAGTACCTGGAACTACAAGTATGTGCCACCATGCCTGGCTAAGTTTTAATTTTTTGTCATTAATTTTTGTAAAGACATCATCTCACTCTATGACCCCAGCTAGTCTCATACTCTTGGGCTCAAGCAATCCTCCTACCTCGGTCTCTCAAAGTGCTAGGATTACAGGAATGAAACACCATGCCCATCATTAATTCTTGTTTTTATATTGTATTTATATAGTACATTGACTTTCAAGTCAGGGATAAATCCTACTCGGTCATGGTATATTATTCTTCAGTTGCTGGAGTCAGTTTGCCAGTATTTTTAAAGGATCTGTGCATTCATATTAATAAAAGATATTGGAGTCTTGTAATAAGACTTCAATATCTTGTAATAAAGAGTCTTGTAAAAGTCTTTGGTGTTGGTATCAGGGTAATATTTGCCTCACAAAATGAGTTCAGTCTTCCCTAATCTTCTGTGTTTTTTTTTTTTTTAAGTTTGTAAAGAATTGTCTTTTTTTTTTTTTTTTTGAGACAGAGCCTCAAGCTGTCACCCTGGGTAGAGTGTCATGGCGTCATAGCTCACAGCAACCTCCAACTCCTGGGCTTAAGTGATTCTCTTGCCTCAGCCTTCCAAGAAGTAGCTGGGACTAGCGGAACCCTCCACAACGCCTGGCTGTTTTTTGGTTGGGGTTGTTGTTTGGCAGGCCCTGGCTGGATTCAAACCTGCTAGCTCTGGTGTATGTGGCTGGCGTGGTAGCCGCTTGAGCTACAGGCGCAGAGCCCCTTTATTCTTTATGTTTGGGAGAATTCAGCAGTGAAGTCAACTGGACCTGGACTTCTGTGGGTGGTGATGTCTTGTTTTTTGGTTTGTTTTTTTTTTTTGAGACAGACCCTCAAGCTGTCGCCCTGGGTAAAGTGCTGTGACATCACAGCTCACAGCAACCTCCAACTCCTGGACTCGAGCGATCTCCTGCCTCCACCTCCCAAGTAGCTAGGACCACAGGCACCTGCCACAACACCTGGCTATTTTTTGGTTGCAGCCATCATTGTTGTTTGGTGGGCCTGGGCTGGATTTGAACCCGCCAGCTCAGGTGTATGTGGCTGGCACCTTAGCCGCTTGAGCCACAGGCACCAAGCCTGTCTTCTTGTTTTTATAATGACTTCTGGGTCACTTGCTATAAATCTATTCAGATTGTCTATCTCCTTGAGTCAGTTTCAGAAGTCTCTGTTTTGCTAGTAACTTATACCTTTCATCTAGATTATCCAATAGGTCATACAAACTGTTCTTTATATTCTTCTGTAATACTTTTCAAGAATTCTATTTTTGTTTTTAATTTGTTGTAGATATTGGGGGGTGGGGAGGTCTTGCTTTGCTGCCCAGGCCGGTGTCAAACTCAGAGGTTCAAGCAGTTAACTAGCCTTAGCCTCCCAAAGTGCTGAGATTACAGGTGTGAGCTACTACACCCGGCATCTTGTAACACTTTTATTTATGCATCGCTTTATTTCTTTTTCTTTCCCGGAAGATGTTAATTCACCTCTCATTCTAGTAATTTCAATCTTTTTTCTCAGTTAATCTTAGGTGGAAAGTTTACCAGTTTTGTTGATCTTTAAAGGAAAAACCGCTTTTGGTTTTGTTGGTTTTCTCTGTTTTTCTGTTCTCTACTTCATTAATTTCAGCTCTGATGTTTATTATTTCCTTCTGTTTGCTTTAGGTTTAATTTGCACTTTCTTCCAGTCTCTTAAAGTGAACATTTAGGTTATTTACATTTTTTCTTCATGGTATTTGCCATTATAAATTTCCCTCTGTGCTGGGGAAATGTCATTAATTCTGTTTCATCTTCATTTTCATTCTTCCCAAAATAGTTTCTAATTTTCCTTCTTCTTTGACCATTTAGTTATTTAGGACTGTTTTGCTTAATAATTCCACACATTTGTGCATTTCCCAAACTTTATCCTGCTACTGATTTTAACTTAATTCCATCATGGTTGGAGAACATACTCTGTATTATTTCTATTTTTTTAAATTTACTGAGGTTTGTTTTAGGGCCCACCACCTAACCCATCCTTCACAATGTTCCATTAGCACTTGAAAAGAGTGATTATCCTGCTGTTAATACTGAGAGTAGTACTCTACACGTGCCTGTTAGTTCTGCTGGTTTATAGCATGGTTCTAGTCTTCCATTTCCTTGTTAATCTGCCTCATCTTTCTATCCATTATTGAAAGTGGGAGCGCTGATCCCTCTAGCCATTACTGTTGAAGTATCTATTTCTCTCTTGGTTCTTGTGAGTTTATTTTTGGTGCTCCAGTATTAGGTGCATATATAACTGTTACATCTCTCTGATGATTGACCCTTTTATCACCATAAAAAAATTTTTTCTGACAGATTCTCACTTAAGTCGCCCTCAGGTTGAGTGCTGTGGTGTCACACCTCACAGCAATCTCAAACTCTTAGGCTTAAGCCATCCTCGTCTCAGCATCCTGAGTAGCTGGGACTACAGGCGCCCACCACGATGCCCAACTAGTTTTTCTATTTTTAGTAGAAACGGGGGTGGGGGGGTGGGTTGTCTCACTTTGCTCAAGTTGGTCTTGAACTCCTGAGCTCAGGAGATCCACTCACCTCAGCCTCCTAGAGTGCTAGGATGAGAGGTGTAAGCCAATGTGCCTGGCCAACATAAAATTTTTTGTTTTAAAGTCTATTTTCTCTTAAATCATAGCCATTCTAGGTTTTTTATAATGGCTGTTTGCATGATGCAGTTTATTTCATCCTTTTACTGTCGATCTATTTATATCTCTGCATATAAATTGTGTCTCCTGTAGACACAAGTTTTAAAAAAATTCAGTCTGGCAATCTGACTTTTGGTTTAATTCATTCATATTTAATACTGATATTGTTGGATTTACATCTTTTTGTTTTCCGTGTCTTATGTCTGTTTTTTCCTTTGCTCTTCCACTAATGCTTTCTTTTGCATTGATTATATTCTAATGTAGTACTTTCATTTAATGTTTTCTCACCCCAAATTTGGGTTTTTTTTTATTTTGCAGTTTTGGCCAGCCAGGATTGAACCTGCTGTACCCCCAGTACCCGGGCCGGTGCCCTACTCCTTCAGCTACAGGCGCCACCTGGGGGTGGGCGGGTGCTGGTGGGGCAGTGGAGGTGGTGTTTTTTTAAGCTGATCAGAATCAGCTTCAAATTTATCCTAGTTTCATTCCACACAAACATCAGCTCTAATTTCGTTTCCCCCATTTTATGATGTTATTATTACACATATCACAACCACTAATGTTACACATGCACCCATGCATCTATCAGCACAGCTGGCCTAGTTTCTCGTGTTCACCACCTACGTTATGTTCCCCACCTACGTATGTTCCCCAGTTTGTCACAGCTCCTTGGGTGGTCAACTTACAGAGGTTCTGCTGTGTACCACAGATTTTTTTTTTTAATCAAAAGGAGAGAAATATTCATCTGTACTGTCCTAAATAATTTCCTGGTATGGATCCAAGTTACCATCTAGAGCAGGCGTCCTCAAACTTTTTAAACTGGGGGCCAATTCACTGTCCCTCAGACCATTGGAGGGCCAGACTATAGTTTAAAAAAAAAACAAAACTATGAACAAATTCCTATGCACACTGCACATATCTTATTTTGAAGTAAAAAACAAAACGGGAACAAATACAATCACACCGCCTCATGTGGCCCACGGGCCGCAGTTTGAGAACCCCTGTGCTAGGATTATAGGCATGAGCCACTGTGCCCGGCCTTCTGTTTAGTTCTTAATTATCTTCAATAGTTTCTATTTGATGTGACATTGTCACCACACCTTTGTTTCTCTAATCATGGTTTTCTTTAGTTCTGAGAACACGTTTTAATGGCAACTTCCAAGTCTTTGTCTTATAACTCAACATCCTATCACTGTTGCCTGCTGTATTTGTAGCACATCGGTTGTGCTTTCCTGTATCTTAGCATGCTTAGTATAATATTTGTAAAGGACTACATATTTTAGATATGTGGAGCAACTCTGGACCCTGGTCCTTTGCCTCCGGAATCCCTGGAGCCTATTACTGTTTAGTGACTGGCTAATCTTACCAGTGAAGGGTATCCCCCTCCACCACTATTAAGCCTCTGCTGTTACTCCTCAGGTAGTCATGGCATGGGGTGTGTCCACAGCCTCTCTGGGATGATGGTTTTCCTACCCTTATCTTACTCTTTCCCCAACCAGAGTTCCTGCAATCAACCTCCCAAAACTGCCACCTGACTGTTCCGTTTTCTTCAACAATGCCCCCCCCCCCCCAATTGTTCCACAAACTAATCCAATTATAGTCTGACTCCTGAGGCAGGTGTATCCTATTTGTTCTAATCCCAAGAGTTCCTGAGAGATCTCTTATTCTCTGGTTCCCTCCCACAAACTAGCTGGTCTTTAGTTCAGTTCAGACAACCTCTTCAATCTCCTATCTTCGTTTTGCCACAGCCTCCACTATTACGCCCTTATGTTTATCTGCGTTCCATTACAAATGAAGTCTCTTTCTTTTTGAAGAGATCAGAGGTTATCTATTTCATCTGAAAAACCTCAAACCAGGGCTTTGGAACTAGAAACATGCAAACCTCTGAGGGACCTACCACCACCCCTCTCCCCACTGTGGTAACAGAGTGCTCAGTGGGGAAGAGGCACAGCTTAGCATCTTACCAAAATGGCACCACCACCTCCTGAGCCAGAGCAAAGGTGATCTGTGCCACACCCAAGGTAGTGCCCGTGGGAGTCGAGCCCACACTTAACTGCACTGAGGTGGGACTTAACCTCAGCAAAACCAGCTGGGGGCAGACTGAGAAATGCCAACATCCTGCTCTTCCCAAGAAGAAAAGTGGGGAGCTGGGGAAGAGCGAGCCCTGTGTTCTCAGGTGTAGCAGTCTGAAGGCTCCACCTTGAGAAGCATAGAGGCGAGGGATTAGATTCAAATACCTGACTCTCACATTTCCTACAGAATTTTCATAGGTTTTTAAATTTTTGTTGTTTCTATTTTTTTTTGAGACAGAGTCCCACTCTATCTCTCTGGGTAGAGTGCTGTGACATCATAGCTCACAGCAACCTCAAACTCTTGGGCTCAAGTGATCCTCTTGCCTCAGCCTCCGGAGTAGCTGGGACTATAGGTGCCCACAACACCCAGCTATTTTTAGAGATGAGGTCTCACTCTTGCTTAGGCTGGTCTCAAATTCCGGAACTCAAGCAATCTACCTGCCCCAGCCTCCCAGAGTGCTAGAATTACAGTTATGAGCCACTACATCTGACCCCTAGGTTTTTTTTAAAAGATGTTTTTTCTTTTCTTTTCTTTGAGACAGAGTCTCACTTTGTTGCCCTCAGAAGGGTGCTGTGGCATCACAGCAACTTCCAAGTCTTGGGCTTAAGCGATTCTCTTGCCTCAGCCTCCAGAGTAGCTGGGATTACAGGTGGCTGCCACAACACCCGGCTATGTTTTTGTTGTTGCAGTTTGGCCAGGCCAGGTTTAAACCTGCCACCCTCGGTATATGGGGCCGGGGCCCTACTCACTGAGCCACAGGCGCTGCCCAAAAGATGTTTTCTCTTTTGCTGTTTACCCATAGACATTTACAGAGGCTTTACATGTTCAATAATATTCATTAGCTTTCTTGGAGAGTGGTAAGCAGAACTCACACTATCATGCTAGAACAGTGGTGTTCAACCTGTTGGCCTCGACCCCTTTAGGGTCAAACAACCCTTTCGAAGGGGTCACCCAAATACATCCTGCACATCAGATATTTACATTACAATTAATAACAGTAGCAAAATTACAGTTATGAAGTAGCAACGAAAATAATTTTATGGTTGGGGGTCACAACATGAGGAAATGTATTACAGGGTCACAGCATCAGGAAGGTTGAGAGCCACTGGTCTAGAACTTACTTATTTCTCTGTAGTTCTCTGACTCACAAAAATAACATCACTACTATTTTATGAAGTTTAGTTTTACCTTAATTTACCATTTTCTTTCCACACCACCTATTATGTCTTAGATTTTCTTTCTGACCTTGTTTCCTTCTTCCTGGAGGAAGCTCAGTACTCCACTCTCTTCTGGTTTTCACTGCTGTCAAGCAGCTGCTGCATCGTGGGTTCTGCATACGGAATGTCTTTCTCTTGCTTTTTGGTGGTTTGCTTCATAAGGGCATCCCTCTTATAGACCTAGACATTGTCTATCTCCTAGAAATTAGCACAGTGGGTCTAGATGTGGATTTATTTTCTGAATTCTCCAAAGCTAAGGATGTATGACTTTAATCAAACCTGGAAATTTCTTGGTTAAAACACCCTTAACTCTCATCCCTAACCGTTCCACCATCTCCCCTCCTTCACACCCTGTCTCTCCTTCCTGTGTAACTTTTGACGTTAGTCTTCTGATTCATTCTCTTTTGCTCTGTTTTATTTAAGTTTGATCATTTTTCTTCCCCTACATTCTTGCTTGTCCTCTATGGTCCTCATTTTCTCTTGTTCCTTTTTTAAATTTCCTTCTGTTTCTTACACATACTGTATTTCAACAAAACTAAGCCATTAAGTATTGAAAGACAGACCATTTTCAGTACCAATTTAATACTGTGATGTCATCCCAATCTTAGAGATGGTCAAACCATTTTTTTGGTAATTTGTCTTTGAACACACTAATCCAATGATCCCCACATTCACAGTTTTTGCAGGTCAGATTCTGCTGTTACTAACTTATTCACAATGACTTATTATTGTGACTTTGAACGAGAGCCAAAAATTACTGGAATACCACCTGTGACAATTCTTTGAGACTGTTTAAAGTGCTTTAAGAATGCGTTACTTATTTCCATTAAGTACCCAGAATTATATGGAAACTCAAATCACTTTAATTAGCTTAATTTTTCCAGCCACATGGGTTGTATGAGTTTGGTTCTGACCTGGTTTGTAGCTTACGGATATAAAATTTTCTTCTCCTTCTTACCAAACTGTTATTTGAAGCTCAAGATATTAATTCTTAGATAAAATTTCTTCTCAAGTTTTCTTTTTATTCCCCTTTTCTGAAGTCGTACATTGTTTCACTGACTTTTTCATCCCTTGAGGTTCCAGGTTTGGGAAGATGTCTCACCGCCTTCGTATTTATGTGGGCACCAGGCTTTGTGTCACTTCTACAGCTGAGCCTGTTTCTGCTCTATCTTCAGGCCATCATCTCTCCAACACTGCTCCACACTCATGCTTTTTATTTAATCCCACACTGAGTTTTATATTTAAAATTTTTCAAGTCTACAGAGACAGTGAAGCTATACTATATGCACCTACCTTTTGCTGATACTGTCAGTCTGCATTTGCACCATTTCCTGTTTCACAAAGGTGTCTTACACACAACACACACTTTTGCCTAACTACTGAAAAGCAGAGAACAGAATGGCACGTCTCTCATTTCAGCACGCATTCTCCTACAGAAGCACAAAACCACTGTTACACCTAAGAAAACTAAACATTATTCCATACCATGTAAAAGTTCATACACAAATTTCCTAAGAGATGTCCCTAAAATATCTCTAATGGCTGGGTTTATTTAATTCACAATTAAATCCAAGTTCATGCATTGCATTTGATTATACTGCATCTGATTACATACTGATCATATTGCATTGCTGTATCCAGAACAATCTCTCTACTTGTTTTGCACATTTAAGAATCCAAACCATGGTCTTATAAAGGGCTAACATTTTAGCTTTATTTAATTATCCCATGATTAGATTCAGGTTAAATGTTTTGGTAAAAATGCTTACACAGGCGATAAAGTAGGCCTTTGGAGTATCTTTATTCCTTATTTAGCTCCACAATGAATATAAAGATTTTAACAAAATAAATAAATCCCATTCAGCATTTCAGGAACTTTGTACCATTTGGGGGCTCCTCAGGGTATGCAGAGAAGACAAATGATCCTATGTATTACTGCCCTTTCAGACCACCAAGAGCAACATCTTCACAAATCAAAGAATAGTGATACATTTACCACCATTTGAGGATAGTGTTAAAGGAGATAAAATCTTCCATTAGGGGCTCCACTCAACTCATTTTTGCATTTATTATTCCCTAAAAATCCAGAGTCTAGTATGTGTCTGTTGGGACTCTAGAAATCTAAGGATCAATTGATGCTGGATTACATTCATATTTAAAGCTGAGGCTAGATTTGAAAGACTTGGGTTCCAGTATGAAAGAATTTTCTTATGAGTAAAAAAGTAGAAATTACATTTCTAACTTGCCCTTTTTCATGGCAATAGAAGTATGAAAAAGGAAATTGTTGAGAAATTACTGTGTCAACTCTATGCTATAAATGATCTTGATTCATCTCCATATTAATTACATGACTAGTATCCCCATTTCACAAATAAGACGTGTGAAACTCAAGAGAGTTCAAACAGGGTTCAAACCAAAGTCCATACAATGGTTGAAAACCCATGTTTTTGTTTTTGTTTTTGTTTTTCCCTGATATACAAGATGCATTTAGAAGGGTAATAACCAGGAATCTCCACTCTGATGTTTTTTTTACTTGATGTTCATGGCTTTAAGTTCTATGTAACCTACAGAAAAACCAAAGTCAATTTTCTCGAAATCACAGTCTACATTCCATTGTTCCTTCTGTGTCTATTCTAACCCACTGTACTCTTTTTGCTGCACAAACTGAACAGCTCTTACCAAGGTCGTCTATGGCCTCCAGGTTGCTAAATTCCACGGGCACTTTTATCTTTCCTTGAACATCACCAACACCTGCATCCCCTCTCTTGCCTTCCACGATGACTCTCACGGCTCTCCTCCTAGCTTCATCCGTCTCTTCTGTGGAGTCTTCCTTTTCTATCCTTAAATATTGCTTCCTTTGCCATTGTAACTGTTCTACTCTTATCATTCTACACATTTCCTGAGCAGAATCACACTCCTACATCATTTTAGTTACCATTATGCTAGGGACTCAAGTTAGATGTTCACTAACTGCCTACCATGTGTGGGTATATTCAGTGATGAATAAAAACAGGTACGATTCCTAAATGATGGATCTTACAGGCTCTATCTCTGCCCAGGGATCTCTTGCAAACACCAGAACCCGGATCATCTGCACCTTAATTTTCCATCAGTACCTCAAATGCAACACATTCTAAACTTACTGCCCTCCTTCCTGCACTGTAACCTAACTTCTTTGTCCTCCTCTTTCCTATTTTAATAGATGTTAACCATCTGATGACTTTAATTATTAGCCTATTTTACTATTCTCCATTCCACTGCCTGCTAGATCAGGGCTCACCTGGATTAAAATTCTAACATACACCTGCATCTCCACCTCCAATATTCTCCACAATCCATTCCTCACAGTTACATTAATCTTTCAAACAGGCAAATCTAATTACTTCATCCCTCCAGTCCCCACCTTGCTTCAAATTCTTCAAGGACTTCTTGTTGGCATAAATGTTAAATCTCAAACCTTTTAATATAAACTGCAAGTGTCTCTGCTCGAAGACGACCCTGCTCTTGCTATTTACCATTCCAACCTACACTGTTATATCTGCATCAAACTGTTCAGTTCCTGAAATACGTATGTGTTCTCTTTCATTTAACAGGTTTGTACCTACTGTAATCTCTTTTCGCTCTGTTTGCCTGATCCCTTTCTTGACAACAGTTTGGGTCAGACCCTTTCCTCTGTGTTCTGACTACAGTCTGTGTTAATACCTAGCATAACAATCATTAATTTAACATAGAGGCTGCATGCTGTGAAGGCAGGGACTAGACTTTATCTTACTACTTACTGTACCTCTGGTGCCTAGCACACAGTATAATTTTTTTAATGATTAAAATCATCTCAACTCACAGAGGAGAAAAAAGAAGAAATTCATTTGAAAACTTTTTCAATTTTCTAATTTAATAGAAATAACCAAAACAATGTGGTTTTCAAACAAGGGTTTAAACTAATCTAATACAACTTCTACAACACATTCCAGAGCATATAACAAGAATATTTACAGGCAGCTAATGTATTAAATAACCATGAAAAGAAAAAACTTGCTTTTATTACACACCAGCAAAAACACAGGAACGGAACAATTAGAAACTGCAACCTTGTTTTAAAAAATTAAATATGATTATTTAGAGAATACGATACCACAGAAACAGCACTTTTTCTTTAAGAATCATATTGAAGGGTAGTTAACTATGTGCAAAAATAATAGTAGTAGTAGTAGTAGTAATAATAATAATAATAATAATGCAGGGAGACCAATCGAAATACTGGGTAACTAGTAAGGCTGTGAATTTAACCCTTTCTCGTGTAGGTACGTCTACATAAAAAATTTACAGGCTTTCAAATTGCACAAATCTTTTTTTATAGGCTTATGTACATGTTTCACTGTGTTTTAAAACATAGTAAATACCTACATTTTTCAGACCAGGAGCAGACATGCATTCCATCCTTAAGATTGAAATTTAAGCCACACTTGAAAGGGAATATTGCAGTGGCACTTACAAAATCTTTTCAGTGCCTTCCCACATATAAATTTGGTGAATTTAAAAGAATAGCATTTTCAGTTTTAAAGATCACTGGCTGGAAAAGGGCTAAACTTAATTTTTTACATTCTGCAGTTAGATATGATAAATATATCCAAATTAATTTATTTTTGGAGATACTTTTGTTTCTCAGATACTATAAAAAATATAAAAAGGACCACATAGGCAAACACAAGGAACTAAAATGAAAGAAATGCTATACATGCATTTTGACCAAGTAAAAGAAACCATTATATTCAAGAGTACATGTTGAACTCTGAAATATCTATGTAAACTGTGGCATATAAATTTTTTTCCTTAAAAAAGTACCTTCGATTTTTTTTACTCAAACACCTACATTTAAAAAAATATGCAACTTTCCCCAATTTTTAAAATAAAATGCCACAATATATTGTCATTACCTCCAGCATAGATTTAAATTTCTTAATTTTTAAAAGATAGATTGGGTGATATGCATACAAACTTTCCTATAAAATCACCATCCAGGAGAGGATTCTGACATGCTATTAGGCAACAGACTTAAAGCAGTGTTATTGCTTTATTGAGGAGGAGATAACTGTGAGAACAAAAGTAAACATCCAGATCTGGTACACAATCAAACTGTTATACAAATGACCTTCACCAGATCATTAATACGGATGGCATAAATTAAGAATTCATGGCATGTATTAAGAATCTGATTGCTTTAATTAAGGGAATGGGGAGTGTGGATTTTTATAAAACTACTCACTGATCCGAGGTTGAGTATGCAAATAAGCGTGCTGACTTTGATAAGAAATGAGGTTTTTGTATTTCATGTGTTGTATGTGGATAGGGATAGGTATGAAATATAAAGGCCAAAGGAGAGGAAGCTTCAGCATCTACTCCCTTTTTAATAACATGCAGTGGGCCATAATCCAAGGGCATAGTTGGAAGACCTCAGTCTATTGATTTATTAACACTAATCACTAATAATTATCTGGCAGGGTACCTGCTGAGGTAATTGGTAAATCTACAATTTGCACACTATAAACCTTTTACTTCTATTTAAAAGCATGTCTTTGGAGTAACTAAAAACCTCAAAACTTATATTAATAAAAAGCAAGATTTAAAATTATCTAAAATTCCCTTATGTAAGGAATAAAATCATCAAGTTTGTTGATTCCAAAAAGAATAATTTCAGAGGAGATCCAATCCTTTATAATTTCTCTGTAGTAATGAGTTGATATTTCCACATACAGCATGATCTACAATCCAACCATACTTCGTAACTTTCACATGGCTTTACCTTGTAAAGCAATTTCTTCACTAAGTGAATCAGCTGAGTCAAATGCTGAAAGCACAAATTCAGGTCAGAACAGATGAAAGAACACTTTCTGATGGAAGAATTGAAGCATGGCAAAAACTCTGAAAGCGTTCAAGAACACATTATTACGCAGTCTTTCCTCCATGTCTAAAATACTGCCTTTTAAACAGAGAATACCAATGTAAGAGTATCAAAACAAACTATCTTCAGGGATTAACAGATACTTGTTTTTTTGAAACTTAAATTAATAGGAAAACAAGATATCTGGGTATCAATTTAAACCTTTTAAACTTTTTGAACTATAGTTAACATTAGAGCCGAGCAAATCGGCTTAGAAGCACACTGATCAATGTGTAAGAAAGAAAGCTTTACTGAAATCTAAAGTGAATACCTTTATTCAATGGTGGTTTGTTGATATACGTGTTATTAGCAATTCCTCAGCAGTATGAATTATTTTCTGGTTCCAAAAGAAATGGAACCAATTAAATATCAGCAATAAAGTGTTTTTTTAAATTACTACTTTAACCAACCATAAATTAAAACAAACATAAACCAAAAACTCCACCTAACATGGAAATAATTTTAAAGAAATACATTATCTCTTAGGGCCAAAATACTGAGAAATATTTACTTAAAATTTGTTTCTCCCCACTGTTGGAGTCCTTACTTATAACTTATTACCTAAAAATTTTTTTGAAAAAGATTCATAAGAAAAGCAAATATAAAATATTAGAACTCAGAGTTAGACTGCTACTCCTCACTTTCCAAAATGTGCCCTTAGACGTGTGTCTACTTAGAAGCTGAAACCATGGATGTTGTAGAAAAGAGGGAAACAGGCATAGGTAAAAGTATTTCAAAATTATTTTTCCCTCTTATTAAAAAACTTTTTTAGGAATTTTAAAATTTAAGTAAAATGAGTTATGGTTTGGTACATTTTTAAAAGCTTAACTTAAAAGAAAACTGAAAGAGACGGTAAATGGAAGCCAGGGAATAAGATAAGTCAATAGCAGTAATAAAATCGATACTGTTTAAACACAATCAGAAGGCCTGAATCATATTTGTACCCCCACACCTTGTTAAGAAAAGAAAAACAATCCAAAAGAATTTGTATAATAATTTCTTTAGAGCACTTTATTTGATTTAATACGCGCTAAAAAATATTTACCTCTTAAGACAGTTATGTCAAATAATTTTCTGAATAGTCTACTTCTGAAATGATTAAACTGAATTTTTAAAAAGGCAAATGATTTGCCACAAATCTGCTGACGTCTGAAAAATATCTAATGGCAAATTCATCTATTTTGGTCTCTTTATTTTCTAAAGTGTCCATACAAAAGTAGGACCAAGATTTTTAATCCAACAAAAGAGAAGCCTGTACATCATCTAAATCACACATCTTGAATTTGAGCATCACAAATGAAGAGAAGTAAAATGAACCAGAGCCTAGTTGGCTCATCTGCCGTGGGTGCTATGATCAGGTCAGTAAAGGTGGGTTTACTCCAGTAACCATTCAAGTGGGGATTGGCTCATTTTCAGGATTTACTTACAGGTCTCTTCTAAGTCCTTAAAGCCCCTAGTCTAGGCAAATGTCCCACTTGGTGGACGGATGAGTAATCTAACCCCACCGGGTTTATTTCAATAGTTTGATATTTCAATAATAAGCTGCTTCTGAAGATTTTTTGAGAAGTCTGTTCTCTATTAAAATAAGATAGAACCTCAAAATATGAATGCGAACATTAGAAATAGACAGCATATATTACAAATCCATTCTTGATAGGAACATTAGTAAGAATACACATTAGCTTAAAAAACAGGCTCAGCAAATGTTGCTGATCTGCCAGAAGTTTTAGTTCACTATTTACAAATAAGACAAAGTGAAATACAGAAAATTTTACACATTTGGTAGTTGACAGATAACTGTTTGCCAATAGTGGTCTATCAGAAAACTGATGTGAAGGAAGACTGGAGAAGAGCCAGCTGTCACCTTCTCAATCAAATTTAAATGTACAGACAACTGGATTAATTCGCAAACAAACATTCTGACTTTTATGAGAATAACTATGATCAGATGATGTGACTGGGAAGTGCAATTGTGTGGAAGTGTTTTCTGGAAATAACTACTCTAACTCTACATGACCTACTACTGCAAAGTTACCATTTTTATTTCAGTAGACCACTGAAGTTGAGTAGGTCATGTTTCCTAGACCCTAAGTATGAGTAGAAAATAAAACTACTCTTGAATTCTTTAAATGAATTTAAAAGTAAGACCCAATATCATCAAAATTAGAAAAAATTATAATGGCATGACTCAATGCACATCTGCACTGGCAGCAAAGTGGAATCCAAGCTACTCTGAAGTATTTTTAACTAAGAAACAACCCAGTATGTATGTATGTATGTGGAGGGGGAGGCTTAAAAATTGTTTTTAATAACTGTGCAACCTAATCCAAAAGGACAATTTACTTGTACACCCATTATCCTGCACCGATCAATACCATATAATCACATCTGCTATTTTGAACCAAAGAACCATCCTCATTAATGACAGAAATCCTCAAATCATTTCCCTTTTGCTTTCTCTTTTTACTTTAAAGTTCCAAATAGAGTTTTCTCCCCCTTTCTTGACAAGGAATGTGTTTTCTGTCCATTATTTCAATCTAATCCTGTGTAAGAGTTATCAGCTTCTTCAGGCAGGATATTCCAGCAACACTTAAATAAAAGTTTTCTGGTTTTTTCCTTTTCATTCTTTTTAAACAATTGATTTAAATCCATGGCATTTTACTTTATGTGTACTGGTCTCTCATCTGACTTTAGGCGTTTTCTGCGGGGCTGTATAAAGTCTTCATCAGAGTCCTCAGTTACCTCACCATCATCCTCTTCCTGCTCAAACTCTGGCAAAGGTGCGAAGGTCCTGTCTGAGTAGATCTCTGTGAGTTTATCTTCAAAGTACAATGCAACTGCTTTCCCTGCCTGAGCTACTTCTGAATCAGCCTGCAAGCAAAAGATAGGAATGTTCACCTATTGGTAATGCATATTCCTTCACCAAGTTTGCGTGGTCTGAAAAGCTTACCTTCAAATTAATCTCTTGTGTGTCTGCATAAACTTGAACAACTTTCATCATCTAAAAAGGATACCAGAGTCAAAAAAAAAAAGGGAAATTATAATCCTTTCTAAAGTCATGAGATTGCATAGGATTGGCGACGAAAGTCAGCCATACTAGGGAGAACAAACAGCTATAACCACCAGATTAAGTGCTTTCTAAAATTCTACAGAATATGGAACCATTTTCTTAACCAAGCTCTGCTGCTAAAGCTATTGTGGAAACCTCAGTAATGGCCTCATTTCACATTACTGAGGTCAAGCTGAATAGGAACTGTTCTGAATATATCGATATATTCAAGAGAAAAATTTTGTGAAACAAATACTATAAGCTGCTTTAAAAACCTGTCAAACTTTCAGCAAACTACTCAATTGGAATTCTATCTGTCTGCCAACATGTCAATCAAAAGTTATTTAATTATTAGTCGGGCAGGCTTGTTGTCTTATCAACTAGAAAGCATATTTATTTATTTGAAAAGAATCTAAGTACATTAAAAAATTAGATCAAATCTGGGACTATTCTCTCTAAATTTACCTTCAAAGTTAGTGAGATTTTACTAATATTCTCTGTGTCATATTACCATAAAGGTGAGTTAGAATTTTCACATTATGAGATTTTTTTGATTTTTGTGGATTTTCCTTAAAGTCCATTTTCTTCTCCTATAATGAAAGTATTTAATAATAATAACAGACTTGACTTTGTCCAAAAGAGAAGAAAAATAATTTCCTAGAAATAAGTATATATTACATTTCCTTTTAAGGTTATGGATAGTTCAACCTTACCCACACACAAAAAAAATATATACAACCAAAGTCAAAGTCATTTGCTGCTAAAATTAGAAAACTCAGTATTATATACGGTGGGCTACCACTATTCAAGAATAAGTCAAAAGAGATTAGCTTATGATTTTAAGGTTCTACATTTATGTGGTCAATAATAAAATCTAAGGACAAGAGTACAGATACCTTTCCCAAATGAACCCCAAATTCAGGCTATTTATCATACTTCACAAAACATACTTAACTACAGGCTATTCACCATACTTATCCCAACCCTCACCTCATTTTGGAAGGAATATTTAATATTAATTTTATGATATTTAAATAGGCACTTAAACTTTCTTCTTTGGAGCTATAAATATATTTTACTTTTGATAGGACTTTAGCAGAAAAAAATTTTAATCACATTAGAAAACTCTTTCACAGCAGGGAAGAAAACAAGCAAACAGAAACTAACAAACCAAAACTCTGTAGGTTAGAAACTAACATACCTCATTAAACCTTTCACAGTTCTTGAAAATCAAACGGACATCAGCCACAAAGTCGTCTGGGATTTGGTAGTGTTGGGAATGTTTTTTCTGAAGCTTCTTTTTCACGGTGGATAAATCCATGGGTTTCTTAATAATTTTATAGTAGTTTGGTATCTAAAATAAGCAGATAAAGATAGATAAGAATTATTCAAAAATGCCAAAATGTTTAATGTGAAAATGCATAAAATATTAATTTTAGGAAAAATGTCGATTATTCAGCCAACTACTTGTAAATTTTGGGTACAGTGAGATTGTATTTCAAACCATCTGCTCTAATCCTATCATGAAAACCAAACCTTATGCAGAGTATGGCCAGCCTCTATGATTAGTGAAAGCCCCAAAAAGGGACTTTTAATTAGATTTAGGCTCAGCACCCATAGCTCAGTGGTTAGGGTGCCGGCCACATGCTCCAGGGCTGGTGTGTTCGAACCTGGCCCAGGCCTGCTAAAACAAACAAAAATACCAAACAAACAAACAAACAAAAAATAATAATTAGATTTAGAAAGAAAACAATCAATGAGAGTAAACAACCAGGAGCCTAAGGCCATATTTGGCTCATCAGAATTTTATGATTCCTGAAGAATTCTATTTTTAAAAGGAAAGAAAAAAACTGCACACAATATATTAAGATTATGATTAGAATATGATGTCTCAGCCTGCTGTGGTGGTTGGTGCATATCTGTAGTCCCAGCTACTCATGAAGTTGAGGCAGAGGATCACTTGAGCCAAGGAGTTATATACTGTGGGCTCCAGTGAACTGTGAATGTGCCTGTGATTTAGTGACTGCACCCCAGTCTAGGCAAATTCATTTTTTTAAGACTCTTAAAAAAATAAGACTTCATAGAGAACATCTTTTGTATCACACAGAAGTTACAACTTATCAGCATAGGAAGAAAGATGGTGATAAGAAAAATTTACTATTTAGCAGTCACTGAAAAGTTAGGGAATTCTGGCCCCATCTTTGGCCAAAAATTTCTACCTTTAAGTAGAGACAGAGAAGCTATTTAAATAGTCTATGAAAATAAAATATTTGAACATCATTTTCTACTGTGAAATCCCTGAATTTGAAGATGAGACAGACTTTATAAAATCAGATGATTACTACTTACACAATACATCCTTTTTTGGTCTAGAGACCTTTTACGCCTTTTTTTTTAAATAGAGTCTTACTTTGTCACCCTCAGTAAAGTACCGTGACATCATAGCTCACACAGCAACCTCAAACTCTTGGTCTCAAGCAATTCTCTTGCCTGAGTCTCCCAAGTAGCTGGGACTACAGGCGCCCGCTATGACACCCAGCTATTTTTAGAGACTAGGTCTTGCTCTGGCTCAGGCGGGTCTTGAACCCGTGAGCTCAGGCAATCCACCCACCTTGGCCTCCCAGAATGCTGAATTACAGGTGTGAGCCACCATACCCGGCCCCTTTTATGGTTTAAAATTCATTTCTTAGCCTACCTAGTAAACAAGTCAACTACCATTTAATATTCTATAGCATGCCTAGTATGCAAAAATATACAACTCAACAAATGACAGCTAGCAAATAAAACGTGTATAACACATTCTTGTCTTACTTATTAGGCACTGAGCACTTCTAGTCTTTCCTTTACAGTGATATTTCAGGGCCTTTATTTCTAATAAAATTCTACAACTACAGACTGCTAAATGTTTTACATAGGTTACCTTATATAACCCTCAAAACATCTCAATGAGGTAAGAAACAGTATCAAAAAAAGAAACTTGATTTTTTAGAAAGACTGAAGAGCTTATTCAAGAAGCCTGAGTTATATTAATAATACAAGCAGTCTATGGCCAGGGCTTAATATTCTCAGTACTGTATGAGACCTCTTCATCAGGAAGGTACTAAGGTAGGCAACTCACCGAAGCAGGAACAGGCTCTTGGAATTCAATACTTAATTCATGGCAATAGAGGTAAAGCAGAAGACGTTCACATTTCTGGCCCAAACAAGGAAAGGAAAACACATGAAATATTTTCCCCTAAGATATTCTTGAGAATGAGAACTGTATAACTACAAAGCATGATTACAACAAACTGAACATAAGCCTCCTTCTTACTAGCTATCCAACTAAAATATATGCTATATCCAACTAAAATACTAGCTATACACAAAATATATGCAAAAAGAAAACGGCCTTGCTTCCCATTTAGTTTTGAGATCATCTTCTACTTTAAATAAGAGTGCTTTTATTTTAAGAAGACAACTAAAGTAATGTATTTATTAACTCTTATTTATACAAAGGAAATCACACTTGGTACAAAAAAATTATAGATTACTTGGTACTAAATAATCACTGTTGTTTCTCATTGTTATTCCCCAAGGCAGGGAAGACAAATGTTATTATCCCCCTTCTTCCAATGACTTCACTTACATTCAAAATAAATAAAAGCTGTCTTTGTCAATACAATTTTAGAATTTTTTAAAAATACAATCAGGAATAAACTAAAGGGTATTTTACATTTGTGGTTTTCTATGTACTTATATTTATCTTAATATAAGTTTGTATACCCTTAACATACACTTTTTTTTTTCGGGGGGGGGGGGGGGACGACAGTCTCAAGCTGTTGCCGTTGGTTTAGTGCCGTGGCGTCACAGTTCACAGTACCCTCAAACTCTTGGGCTTAAGCCATTCTCTTGCTTCGGCCTCCCAGGTAGCTGGGACTACAGGCGCCCACCACAACACCCGGCTATTTTTTGTTGCAGTTGTCATTGTTGTTCGGCAGGCCTGGGCTGGATTCGAACCTGCCAACTCCAGTGTATGTAGCTGGCGCCCTAGCCACTGAGGTATAGGCGCTGAGCCCATCTTAACATACACTTTTTCTTCACAGATAATTGATAGGGATTTTGCAAATATATGCAGTACATGAGATTAGAAGCAAACTTAATTAACTCTAATGACCATGCAACAATGTAAAGGTATTTTATCTGTGGAAATCAAAGACTTCAGAGCAGATCAGTAGAAATAAGAGAAAAGGATTTTGAATTTCATTTTATTATATAAAAATGAAAAAGCTCTATGAATCCCCAACAATAAAAAAAGTATATATTAGGAAAAAAATGAAAAAGCTATTAGAGGATTTTAGGCAAGACGTGATATACTTTTTTGGGGGAGACAGAGTCTCACTACGTTGCCTGCCACAGAGTGCTGTAGCGTCACAGCTCACAGCAACCTCAAACTCCTGGGCTTAAGCAGTTCTCTTGCCTCAGCCTCCAAAGTCGCTGGGACTACAAGGTGCCCACCACAAAGCCTGGCTATTTTTTTGTTGTTGCAGTTGTCGTTGTTTATGAGGCCCGGGGCTGGGTTCGAACTGGCCTGCCTTGGTGTATGTGGCTGGTGCCCTAACCACTGAACTATGGACACTGAGCTGATAGACATTTATTTTTTAAAAAAAGAATACTCTGTTCAGGATAGAAAATGGACTGTGAAGGGCAACAATAAAAGCAGAGAGACCAGTTAAGAGATTACTGTAATGTTCCAGATGAGAAATTGTGATGGTTATCGAGGGTGGGATGAGGGTGGGGGGAGTAAGAAAATGGTGTTACAGGTATTCTTGATTCTTTCATTTCTAATAGATTTCTAGCCTGAGCAACAGAGGTAAATGGTGCCCTTCAATGAAGAGGAATACTGGGAGAGGAGTACAATTTTTTATGTTATTTGCTTGTTTTTTGTTTTTGAGGGAGAAGATTAGAAATTAAGGTTTTTAGTTAAGACGTGTTAAATTTGAGGACACTGCATAGAAGAGTCTAGAGTGCAGGGTTAGAAAGATTTCAGAACACATCACTGTACCTTCAATATATCAACAGATGATAAGATTAAAAAATAAAAATCTATGTTAGTTATGTGTACAATACACAGGGGAAAAGATGTATATAGGCAGACACCTACAGAATTCCCAATAACAAATCAATTTATTTGACACTTACCCTTTGGTCCACGGGGCTTAATCCCTGTGCAGTTTTCCCTTTCTTACTATGTTGCAAATTATCACAATCATATTCAACTTCTGGCTTCCCAATATCTCTACAAAATGTGCATATCCAGTCCCCGCTAAACAGGAAAATAGGCAATTAGTCTGCGCAATTACAACAAAACCAGTGTTAGAGAAGCTAGTTCCCTAGAATTCAGGGGCAAAATCCTGACATTCTAGTAGATGTTACAATCTAAAGGAAAGAAAAACATGAAAAGCCTTAATTTCAAGAGCAAACTGCCAATGCTTTTCTTTTCTGAAAGAGTAAAGAAAAAGAAGGTCCTCATTACATCTTTGGCAATGACTGTACCTCCTAAGACTTAGGTGAGAATAACAATTCTTTTGGAAAACATTCTGTTTATATATCTACTGATTTTCCAATCTAAAATGCTGAATCTTTCAAAGAGGGTGGCATTATTCGATTAAAATCATTGCCACTCAAGAATCTGAAAAGAAAATAATTATTTTTAATCTATAGCAAGAAAAAAGCTGGGTTTCTCCCCAGAGACTGCTGGTTTATTTTCATTTAAAAGGAAATTGGGGGTTAAGAAAGGGGAAATTCAAAAAAAAAAAATATGACTATTTTATGGTCTCTGAAATCAATCAGACATAAGAGATTGCATGAACATAAAATATAAAATGTTAACTAAAGGGGAAGAGCTACAGCTTTTCTAAACCAAACCCTACCACTTATACAGAACCCAATCTCTGCAGATCAGTGAACTGCCTGAGCTTACGACAGAGTCACAACCAGACTATGGGTTTTGTAATCTACCTGGCCCCACACATTTGTTCTGCTTGCCTTGCGCACTCAGCAGTGAGTGTTTTAGTGGTTAAAACCACATTTAGCGGGCACAGGGCATATAAGTTTGAAGACAAAGCTCATATTCTCCCCCAATCTCTTTCTATTTATCTTTATCCCAAGATCTCCTTTACAAGGAATTTAATAACTGTCTCTTCTAATGAGTTGATGTCTAAAACACATTCCTATTAGCTAATCAAAGGAAAAATATGAGAAATCTACACACACTATGAGTGCTTTAGGCAGGCACTACCAATAAATTGTTTCCCATGATCAAGAGGAAACTATCCCCACCCCTAAATCCCAAGATAATAAAGGTGTTTTTATAGAAACTTTACTTTTTCATTAAAATGTCTTTTGAAAGCTCTCAAACATTAGAGAAGTTTTGGGTATTATCCAATAAAGCCTCCTCAAATTCAATGACATTTATAAATACAATTACTATTGTAGACCCTATTAAGAATGATAGTGACACTAAAAATTCACCTTCCGAAAGGTGATAGATTTTCTCCAACACAATAATCCTCTTGCTCCTCTTAATTTAGAACTTTATCTATTAATAATTTGCTTACACTGAAAAGACACTAAAGGCCACAAGATGAAATCTAACTACTCTCTTAACATTAATGTGTCACTGAGATCATGGGTATTTTATCATTCTGTTAGTCTCTCTGAAACATAACAACAAAAAAACAAGAGGCTCCCTGTTTTACAGCAACACTATGTACTGAAAACAACTTTCTATTTTTTTTCTAGCTTATAAAAATAAACAAAAGTAACAAAAATCAATTACTTCACAAGTACCTTGGAAAGCTAAGAAGTGTTGGAACATGACAAGTTAGATGAAAAACCTTTGGACATTTTTCACAGCACAAGAGATCCCCTCCATTTTGGCAGACAGCACACCAATCTTCATTTGGATCATCATCTTTGCTGTTGCCATCTCCTCCAACCCTTGCTGATCTGTGGATGAGGCTTCGAATTGAGGACTTTCCATTAACAAGGCTGCTGAGCCCTGACTGTTTGCAGCTTTCATTCATATCTGTAGGTTCAGTTTTCACGTGGTTTTCCAGGCTTGCTAATGCATCCAACTCACTCTCTAGATGTAGGTTAGTTGAGAGGGGCGGTGTCAAACTACTCTCAGGACTGCTCAACTAAAATAAAACAATGACAAATTCTTGAAGAATCATTTTTTTTTTTTTTTTTTTTTTTTGGAGACAGTCTCACTGTGTCACCCTGGGTAGAGTGCAGTGGCATCATAGCTCACAGCAACCTCAAACTCTTGGGCTCTAGCGATTCTCTTGCCTCACCCACCCAAGTAGCTGGGACTACAGGTACCCACCACAATGCCTGGCTATTTTTAGAGATGGAGTCCCGCTCTGGCTCAGGCTGATCGTTGAACTCCTGAGCTCAGGCAATCCACCTGCCTCGGCCTCCCAGAGTGCTAGGATTACAGATGTGAGCCCGGCCTTGAAAAATCATTTAATCTTTACTGTATGCAGCGTATTTAAGTTATACCAACATGCATATAAATATACTGACAAATTATTTTATGAATCATTATCAGTGACATAAAGAAATAACAATAACCCCAAAATTATATAGGCATGCTGAAGTATGATTTTTTAGGGTTCTGTTTCACTAATACTGGTTCACTGAGATTATGAGGAAATTAATTAAACCATTAAACACACTGAGTGGGAGTGAGCATAGGGTTATACACTTTTCTTACAGACAGATAATTATGGCATACTACTTTACACACCAAAACATTCTGCATAGCATTTGAAAAGTTCACCTAACATTCTACTATTGTAGGGAGAATGTGACAATGTAACAAATCTTTCACCACCTTTTGGATCCATTTTTAATGGCGATATTTTCCAAACCAAGTTCTGCCACAAAACCAAAGCTAGGGCAGCACCTATGGCTCAGGGAGTAGGGCGCCAGCCCCATATACTGGGGTTGGCGGGTTTAAGCCCAGCCCCGGCCAAAACTGCAAAAAACAAACAAACAAACAAAAAAAAAACACCAAAGCTAAATCTCTGTTCTACTAAATCTATATGCACTGTGTTGAATATACCAATACCATGAGATGGAATTCCTATGTGCCAATCATGTAGAAAGTGAGACAGAAGCACAGACAGAAGAAAAAAATATCAAAATTTCTAAGAAAGGAGGGGTTTGGGACTTCCTTCCTTTGAGGAACTCTAGAATATATAACTCATAAACCAAAAGACAATCCTCTCAGCCTAAAGACGTTTTCACCAATAAACTTATTTTACATTAGCAATCTTAATGCTCAGTACATAGCTCCAGGACAATGCCTAGGATTTTCTGTGGCCTGAGATGTAACTACTGAGATGATTAATAATTTCAGAACAAGACAGAACCCAATTTGGTATCATGGCAAAAATATTAACTAAATATAAATTCAAAGATAATTTCAAATAAACATTTAAAACATATCTTTTCTAACAAAGAAGTTAATTGGATAAAGAGATTATCTGGCTTGTGTCAGACACGAACATTTAAAGATAAACAAATTACCCTCAGAAATATTCATCACACTTAATAGAATCAGCAAAGCAACTTCTTTAAATCCTATCAGACCCCTGTAGGAGCTTACCATGCAAGCACTTCTCCTACCATCTTCTGTCTTTTCTTGTTTCACAGCTCCTGAAAAGCTACATATTTCATCTTCAGTCCCAGGTTCTTGCTTGACCTTCACTTGATCAGACTTGAAACTAAGACTTGACTTCTCGGCAGTTCTTCCTGATGACCCACAGCTAATAAAAACAACACCTAACGGTCACATATGTTTGACAGTATGACATAAATAAAAACAAGTGCATAAAAAACAACGTTCACTAAAGCAAAGGAAAGGATAGAAGATAAGGATACCTCATAATGCAGTTAGGAAGAAAGTGGTATAGGCCTGGTTTCAACCTCTTTAAAAATGTAGATAAAACTTTCAGAAGACCCTAAAAACACATTTCATGGTAAATCATTTAAGGAGTCTAATAAACAATTATTATATTTATAGGCCAGTAGTATAGAATGTCAACGATTGCCGCTTTTACTAAAAATAATTTCTGTTCTTCTATACATTCCTAGACATATAATACGCTATCAACAAAAGTTGTTCATGAAGCCTCTCCAAAGAATATTTTGGCTTTTGGGAAATGGGGATTGGGACAAGAGGATAACAAGTGGCAAACAACCTGAACATCCTTATTTGAGTCAAGGGAATGGGAAAAAAAGCAAAATCTATTAAGAGATGTGAATAGGCTCGGCACCTGTCCCTTAGTGGTTAGGGCAGCAGCCACATACACCAAGCCAGGCGGGTTCTAGCCTGGCCAGGGCCTGCTAAACAACAATGACAACTGCAATAAAAAAACAGCCAGGCACTGTGGCAGGCACCTGTAGTCTCAGCTACTTGGGAGGCTGAGGCAAGAGAATCGCTTAACCCCAAGAGTCTGAGGTTGCTGTGAGCTGTGACAATACAGCACTTTACTGGGGGCGACACAGTGAAACTCTGTCTCAAAAAAAAATTAAAAAATGAAATGTGAATAACTGTTAAGAATGTATTGCTACTGAGAATGAATACCTCTTCCACCGAGTTAGTATTTTTCTTCTACAAGCACTTATATTTAAAGTATAATTAAAAAGCCAAGTAAGCATTTAATAAGAACAATTTTCATAATGCATACACGTATACATAAGTAAAAAACATTCATATAATACCTTAAATAAAATCTTTCTTGCAATATACTAAATTATTCCAACTAGAAGAGTAAAAAGGCCAATACTCTAATCTAAAATCATCCACATATATTCACACATATAGGCACACATGCACTTCTATTTCTTGACTTGGTCTACCAAAAAAGCCCAGAAACAATGAATGATTCAGTAGCAATAAGTGTCCAAGGCATATTAACTCCAAACACTATTTTTCTATTAACATGACCAGGATTTCTTGTAAAAACAGCTGAATCCAGGTCTGAAGCAAAAAATGTACAAGATAAATCTGGAACATTGTTTCCTAGGAAAAAAGGAAGCTTTTAAAGACTATGTGTTATAGCTAAAGGATTAAGAAACAAACTTGGAAAAACTTTTGACAGGCCAAAGATGGAGTAACGTTAGCCATTAAAAAAAAACAGCAACCATAATGAACTAAAACATATAAAAATAGAAGGTGGGGGGGTGTTGTTTTTTAAAGAGACCAAATCTTGCTCTGTCACCCAGACTGGATACAGTGGCACTATCATAATTCACTGCAACCTCAGACTCCTGGGTCCTAGCAATCCTCCTGCCACAGCCTCCCCAAGTAGCCAGGACTACCTGGCTTACCTAAGCCATCACACCTGGCTTATTTTATAAATTTTTCTGTAAAGATGGGGGTCACACTATATTGCCCAGGCTGACCTCAAATTCCTGGCCTAGAGTGATCCTCCTGCCTTAGCTTTCCAAAGTCCTAGGATTACAGGTATGAGCCACAATGCTTAACTTAAAATATGTTTGAGTTCAGGTAATAATAAAACTCATTGATCACTGTTGGAGGGTGCTGGGATTCAACTCATTAACATGAAAGCAGGTTAGTAAAGAAATCAATTTATCCTATAACCTTTCCTATAACTTAAGAGCTAATGACAGAAAGTACTATCTTTTATAATTTATTCCAAACTAATAAAGAAAAAATGATACAATTCAAATATAATTTCTCAGCCAGTAAAAAAATTATGAGAGCTAGGCAATGGTCACTAATGGTTACTATCAGGCCAGGCCCAATGGTTCACGCCTGTAATCCCACCTAGTCTGAGGGAGGCAGATCATCTAGCTCAGCAGTTTGAGACCAGCCTGAGCAAGAGAAAGACCTCAATTCTAAAAATAGCTAGATGTGGGGGCAGGCGCCTATAGTCCCAGCTACTCGGGAGGCTGAGGCAAGAGGATCACTAAAGCCCAGAAGTTTGAGGTTGCTGTGAGCTACAACACCACAGCACGGCAACAAATGAGCTACAACACCACTACCAACGGCAACAAATGAGACTCCGTCTCAAAAAAACAAAGGAATGGTTGCTATCACAAAAAAACCCAACCAGACAAAATGTGTCCCTGATGGAAGCATAATATTATCACCATCAAGTTTTTTTGTCTGTTCTTTTTTTCTGAGACAGTCTTATTCTGTCGCCCAGATTAGAATGGAGAGGCATCAACATAGCTCACAGCAACCTCAAACTCGTAATTTCAAGCGATCCTCCTGCCTCAGCCTCCAGAGTAGCTGCAACTACAGGCACCTACCACAATGCCTGGCTAGTTTTTGTATTTTTTTAGTCGAGATAGGGTCTTACTCTTGCTCAAGCTGGTCTTGAATTCTTGAGCTCAAGTGATCCTCGTGCCTTGGCCTCCCAGAGTATGAGGATTACAGCTGTGAGCCACTGTGCCTGGCCACCATTAAGTATTTTTGCCCTCTCTCCCCTTCAATCAAATCTAAATCTGATCAAACCTCTTGATATAAATACTAATGTAGACACACACACACAAAAAAAAAAACCAGGAGGCAGGATATTTTTTTTAAAAAAAGAGAGAGAGAGGAGGCTGGGCACCGTGGCTCACGCCTGCAATCCTACCACTTGGGAGGCCAAAGAGGGTGGACTGCCTGAACTCACGGATTTGAGACCAGCCTGACCCAGAGCGAGACCTCATCTCTAAAAATAGCCAGCTACTTGGGAGGCTGAGGCAAGAGAATCAGTTAAGTCCAGGAGATTGAAAAAAACGGGGGGGTTGGGGGGGGGATTTATTGCCCAGATGAGAGTGTGTGTGAGAGAGAGAGAGTCTTTATTGCCCAGATTGGTCTTGAACTCCTAGCCTCAAGCAATTCTCCCATCTTAGCCTTCCAAAAGTAAGAACACTAGAGAAATCATCCACATCATCCAATAGACAAAGAGTATCTAAGTAACAAGATGGAAAAATAGAGAAAACTCCACAGAAGAAAGAACTGTATTTTTACACAACTGATAATAATGTAAATGTATAAATTAATGGCAATGTATACAGTTTATGTTAATCTGATTCAAAGAAATCATTTGTTTGAAAAGAGGAATTGGGAACTCTGAGCATTAACTGGATCTCTACTGGTAATAGAAAGAATGAGCTGTTAAATTTATGTGTGATGACTGTGCTGTGGTTATGTTCATATATTTGTAAAATTCTTATTAAATGACATGTACTGAGATACTCACAAGGGAAATGATGTCTTGAGATTTGTTTCAGAATAATCCAGACCAGAAGCAAATGAGAAGGAGTATAAGAGAAAGAAGACTAGCTTTAAGTTGATCATTGCTGAAGCTAGGTGGTAAGTATAAGGGGGTTCATTGTAATATTCTACTTTTATTAAATATTCTTAAAACTTTTCTTAATAAAAAGTAAAAAGGATGGCGCTTGTGGCTCAGTGGATAAGGCGCTGGCCCCATATACCGAGAATGGCAGGTTCAAACCCGGCCCCAGCCAAACTGCAATAAAAAAAATAGCCAGGCGTTGTTGTGGGCACCTGTAGTCCCAGCTACTCGGGAGGCTAAGGCAAGAGAATTGCCTAAGCCCAGGAGTTGGAGGTTGCTGTGAGCTGTGACACCACGGCATTCTACCGAGGGCAACAAAGTGAGACTCTGTCTCAAAAAAAAGTAATAATAAAATAAAAAGGAAAAAATAATAACATAATACTTACCTGCCTCGACTGCCAGTACTAGAGGTACTAGGGGGTCTCACAGGTGTGTGAGAATTGGATAAACCTACGAAATAGTAAGTCAAAATGAATATAAATTACATATAAAGATATCTGGAATTCTACCCAACAGTTATAGAACTCAAGATTATTATAATTCAACTTTAAAATTCTTAGAAATCAAGCCAAGTCATAAAGCCAGGGATGGTATGACACTGACCAGTTTCTCCCACCTGAGCCCAGGTACCATTTCAGAATCCTCCTCAGAGCACAGCTACCCAATTAACAATATCTACCAGATTAAGAGAAAGCTATCTGCCATCTCTCCAAGTCATATGATAAAATATTCTACTTGAATTCCCATTAATTATTCTTGTTAGAAGTTCTAAAATAATTAAGCCTCAAAAAACTTTAAGCAAAATCCACATTTAAATCTGAACTGCTCCTTCCTCTAGAAATAAGCAGGTGGTCTGTTGCTGTGTAAAAAAAAATAACATTTACTTTACATCAGAAAAATATATTCCACAACTACTTCTGGACTGTTAACCTGTTTGGAGTTGCTTCTATCATGCATTCATGAGAGTCCCAATTGATTTACCCGGTAATAGGGTTAATACAACTGGAACTCTGGAAGAGAACTAAATATCAGATATTTTAATAGATTCCTGCAAATTTAAGTTTTCATTTTAAAATTACTATTTGAAAATTAACTTGTTTTCCTCAACTCTTATTCTTACAAATAATTTCATTATTTTTACAAAGTCTTTTGAAATTGAGTTGAAACCCAAGAACTCTTCAGATGACCTTCTGTATTATAAAATGTAAGATATAAAAAGTAAATATATCTACAAAACCCACCAAAGAATGTGAATGCAGTAATGGTTGTATAGTTTTAGAGATGTTTAGAGCACAGATTACAGATATATATTAAAATTACTTAAGGTAGCTAAAGAGTGCTAACAGCATTTGAACAATTACAAAGGTAAGAACAAATATCTGTTACTACGATGGTTAATTTTATGTGTCAACCTGACTAGGATATGATACCCCACTGTTTGGCCAAATACCAGCCTAAACGCTGCTGTGAAGGTATTATTTAAGATGTCATTAACAGTTAAGTCAATAGATTTTTTTTAAAAAAGTGGACTGTCCTTTATATTGTTGATAGGCTTCCTCCATCAGCTGAAGTCCCTAAAAGAAAAGACAGAGGTTCTATCCCCACCCCCCACTAACATAACTCTTTCGTGGGTGTCCAACCTGCTGACCTACCCTGCAATGTCAGACTTGCCAGTACCCACAATCACACAAGCCAATTCCTTAACATAAACCTTTCTCTCTATCTCCTTCTCCGTATCTATTATTGATTCCATTTTTTCTAGAGAACACTAATAGAGAACTGAAAGAGACTTCTTTTTTGTGTGTGTGTGTGTGTGTGTGGTTTTCAGCAGGGGCTGGGCTTGAACCTGCCACCTCCGGCATATGGGACTGGCGCCCTAGCCCTTTGAGCCACAGGCGCCACCCTGAAAGAGACTTCTTTTTGAAGTGTTAAGAAGTAAGGGAATATCTGTTTGCCTTACCTGATGATCCTGGAGATAGGGCAGAGGGTCCTGGGGAAGGATTCATGGTGCTTGTAGGCTGTGGGGGTAGGTGACTGCCTGAGATGTATCTACTTAGTAGATTATCTAAACTACTTGAGCCAGCGTCTTCCAACTGAAAAGAAGAAAAAAGATACATTTGCATTGATTAAAGCAGAAAACTTATTAATTTCATTAGTGCCATCACTTATACTCAGCTAAATTAACAGATCATCCAAAATTAAACTCAGCTTAACTGTTGCTTCTTTCAGTTCCCCTGAGAACCTATACCATATAAAATTTTATGTGAATAAAACCATATTATTCAACAAATAACCGGCTGCTCAGGGTAAAACCTAATGATCTATTAAACCCTATATGTTCTATTATGAAAATACCTGACACTGTTACCTTTTCTTAAAATTGACACAGGACCCTATGTATCATTATTCTTCTCCCTAGCCTAATCCTTCTTCTTTTTCAATGTCTACAGTCCTGCCACACTCATCCACCTACCTGGAAATGTAATCACATCAGTACCCAACTTAAAGCTCTGGAAAGCCCATCGAAAGCCCTTCTCCTGAAACAGGAAGGCCTCTTACTGCACACAGCACAAAAGGAACAGTTAACAGGAAATCTGAGTCCTTTTCATATTTACAGGAAATGGGATAAAGCCAGAGGACCCAGCACTGTGATTTAGGGATGATTTCCAACTTAAACATTAGTTTATCTTCAAAATATGCCACCTAAATTGTACATTTAGGTGAAGTTTTCTCAAAACACTCAATGATGCTTTGAGAAAATATTTATGGGATCTGTGACCGCAGCACAGTGGTTACAGCACCGGCCACATACACCGAGGCTGGCGGGTTTGAACGCAGCCCAGGCCAGCTAGGCAACAATGACAACTGCAACAGAAAAAGAGTCGGGCATTGTTGTGAGCACCTATGGTCCCAGCTGCTTGGGAGGCTGAGGGAGAAGAGTCGCTTAAGCCCAAGAGTTTGAGGTTGCTGTCTCACAAAAAGAAAGAAAGAAAAGAAAAGGAAAGGAAAAGGAAATATTTGTGTAAGAAAGAGTAAAAAGATACTATTTAAGTATGAAAATTACCTTAAATTAAATTTTACACTACTTAATGTAAAAAATGGTCAAATTATTCTTACTTGTTAATCTTCTTGTGTTCTAATTATACCCACACCTAGTCAATAAAAGTCAGATTATTTCCTTTTTTAAGAGACAGAATCTCACTCCATTGTCGGTGGAATGCGGTGGCATCACAGCTCACAGCAACCTCCAACTCCTGGGCTTAGGTCATTCTCTTGCCTCAGCCTCCCGAGTAGCTGGGACTACAGGCGCCCACCACAGTGCCCAGCTATTTTTTGTTGCAATTTGGCCAGGGCCAGATTCAAACCTGCCACCCTTGGTTTATGGGACTGGCACCCTACCCAACTGAGCCACAGGTCAGGTTATTTCTTAAGCAAATTTACTTTTGGTTCAAAACAGAAATCTAAATATATACATTTACTTTTTGTTCTCCTTTCTTCCCCTAAAAGCACACTGATTTCCATGCCTATCAATTAGAAATGACATCACGAAAGTAGAAACTTTGGAGTAAACTATCAATATAAACCAAGGTGGAATTGGAAAAATGCTCAGAATGGAGCAGCCACAATATATCACAGGCAAGGGAGAATTCTCCTAAAAAGTAAACAGGGCAATTTTCTGAAAGCTCTTACAAAATCACATGCCAGAGAGGTGAAGGGCTTAAGGTTAAAGGTAGGTTGAGAGTTAATGGAAGGATAATTAAGGGAAAGTAGCAGCTGTGATCCATGGTCACAGCTATTGGCCCACGATGCACTTGTAAAGTTAAAATCAGAGAAGAATCCGTAGTTGCAACTGATTCCACTGAAGGATTTGTGAAGAGGGGGAGTGCCTAATGTGGGCCACAGATGGAAATGGGGCTATATCCCACGTAAAAACAAAGGAGGGGAGATGATTCAAAAAACAGACATCAAAATCCCATGTTACCTACTCCTTTTTACTCTTTTATTATTCTTTTTATACTCTTCACCTGCAATTTGTAGCTCTGGCCAGAAAGGCAACTCTAAGGTTAAAAAGAGTGAACAACAGACAGGCCAGGAAGAAGGGAATAGGAAGTATATAAAAAAGGGCTTCCCCGTAGCCATTACAGCCTCCACCAGAACAGTGTTAACTAAAGCATTCATCTGCAGGTTTCACTAGACACTGATAGTCACCATCAAAGTTAAAAGTCTAACTGGAAAAAATTAATTCATATATTCATTAAACCAGTATTTTTTAGTATCCTTGAAAAACTACATGGAACATACGGTTAAATATTATATAAGAGTTTCCATGATTTAAAAGGAAAAAAAAATCCAATAGGAAAATGACCAAAGGCATTTCACACAGGACAAAGACAACTCATAGAAAAAATAAAAATAATGAATAGGCCAGGCACAATGGCTCACACCTATACTCCTAGCACTCTGAGAGGCTGAAATGAGTTGCCTGAGCTTAGGAGTTTGAGACCAGCCTGAGCAAGAGCAAGACCCTGTCTCTACAAAAAAACAGAAAAACTAACCAGGCATTGTGGCGGGCGCCTGAAGTCGCAGCCACTCAGGAGGCTGAGGCAGGATCTCACTTTGTCACCCTCAGTAGAATGCCAAGGCATCATAGCTCACAGCAACCTCAAACTCTTACACTCAAAGCTATCCCCTTGCCTCAGCCTCCATGGGAGCTGGGACTCCAGGTGCTTGCCACAATGTTCAGCTGTTTATTTTTTTATTTAACTTTAATTTTTTTTTTTTTTTTTTTTTTGAGACAGAGTTTCACTTTGTTGTCCTCAGTAGAGTGCTGAGACATCATAACTCACAGCAACCTCATCCTCTTGGCCTCAAACAATTCTTTTGCCTCAGCCTCCCAAGTAGCTGGGATTACAGGCACCTACCACAATGCCCGGCTTTTTAGAGACAATATTGCTCTTCCTCAGGCTGGTCTTAAACTCGTGAGCTCAAGCAATCCACCTGCCTCAGCCTCCCAGAGTGCTAGGATTATAGGTGTGAGCCACCACGCCTAGCACTCTACACAAACTTTAAACATATAACCACTTTGATCCAATCACTATACTTCTACCAACTTATTTCACAGAATTACATGCTTATTGTGCCTCAATGCAGCTTTTAAAAAAAAACTTTAGTGTATAAATGACATAAGTAACCAATCCCTTTCTCCCTTAACCTTGTCCTCAACCAACCAATGATCTGCTTTCTGCCATTTTAGTTTTTTCTATAGTTGTATATATGGAATCATAAACACTTTTTTCATGCTTTCTTTCACTCAGCATGATTATTTTTCTCATTTTTTTTAATATTTAATTTTTTTTTTTTTAGAAACAGAGTCTCAGTATGTCACCCTCAGTAGAGTGCTATGCCATCACAGCTCACAGCAACCTCAAACTCTTGGGCTTAAGCGATTGTCTTGCCTCAGCCTCCCAAGTAGCTGGGACTACAGGCACCTGCCACAACATCTGGCTATTTTTTTTTTTGTTGTAGTTGTCATTGTTGTTCTGCAGGCCTGGGCTGGGTTCGAACACCCCAGCCCCAGTGTGTGTGGCCGGAACCCTAACCCCTGAGCTACAGGCGCCAGGCCAGCATAATTATTTTGATATTTATCCATGCTGCTATATCAAGTTCTTTCCTTTTTGTTCACTTAACATTCTACTGTATGGACTGTAAAATCTAGGACAGCAGGTCTTCTCTCGTCCCCACTGTTTCTCAAAACAAGTACAAAGAAAATGCTCAATATACTTGTTAAATGAATGGTTATAATTTTCTATTAAGCATAGCTTCTTGGTCCTTCCCCCCAGAGCTTACTTTATAATAATGAGGAGTGGGACTATGCAACGTAGTATCTGGACTCAGCAGTTTATTCCTGCTGGGGTGTTCAAAGTTCAGTGCCACAGAAATTCACTATCTAGAAATGTTGGTTTTCTTAATGTTGTGCATGTTAAACCTGGTTATTTCTATTGATTCAGTATTTCATCTTGCTCAATTTGTAATTTATCTTGCTCAATTTGACACAGTCTTCAACAGCAACTATTGTTTCTTTTTCTAGGATGTCATATTGAGAACCAGGCATACCCACATACTCTAAAAATGACCCTAAAGTAACTTGAGGCTCAGCGCCCGAGCTCAGCATCTAGGGCACCAGCCACATTCACAGGGGCTGGCAGGTTCCAACCCAGCCCAGACCTGCCAAACAATGACAAGTGAAACAAACAAACAAAAAAGCCAGGCATTGGGGCACTGTGGTGGGCGCCTATAGTCCCAGCTACTTAGAAGGCTGAGGCAAGAGAATCACTTAAGCCCAAGAGTTTAATAAGGTTCCTGTGAGGGCCTTACTGAGGGCCACAAAGTGAGATTCTGTCTCAATAAAAAGAAAAGAAAAGAAAGAAAAGAAAAGAAAAGAAAAGAAAAGAAAAGAAAAGAAAAGAAAAGAAAAGAAAAGAAAAGAAAAGAAAAGACTTCAAGCTAAGACAACTGAAAGCCAACTGAAAGCAAAATTCAAAAATAAAATAAATAATAAACTTTTTAAAAAGCCCAGCATTATAGCAGGTGCCTGTATTCCCAGCTACTTGGGAGGCTGAGACAAGCAAATTGTTAAGCCCAAGAGTAAGTTAAGCCCAAATAAGGTTGCTGTGAGCTGTGACACCATGGCACTCTACCGAGGGTGATGTAGTGAAACTTAGTCGCAAAAAAAAAAAAAAAAAATTATTTTTTTTTGCTCAGCACCTATAGCTCAAGTGGGTAGGGCACCAGCCACATACACGAGAGCTGGCAGGTTTGAGCCCAGCCCCGGCCTGCCAAACAACAATGACAACTACAACCAAGAAGTGGCCTGGTATTGTGGTGAGCACCTGTAGTCCCAGCTACTTGGGAGGCTGAGGCAAGAGATCACTTAAGCCCAAGAGTTTGAGGTTGCTGTGAGCTGTGACATCAGAGCACTCTACTGAGGGCAACACAGTAGACTCTGTCTCAAAAAAAAGTTTTTTGGCTTGGCACCTGCAGCTCAAGTGGCTAGGGCGTCAGCTACACACACAACTGCTGGCGGGTTCGAGCCCAGCATGGGCCTGCCAAACAACAACTACAACCAAAAAATAGCCGGGTGTTGTGGTGGGTGCCTGTAGTCCCAGCTACTTGGGAGGCTGAGGCAAGCGAATTGCTTAAGCCTAACAAACAGTTGGAGATTGCTGTAGCTGTGACACACAGGGACTCTACTGAGGGCAACACAGTGAGATTCTGTCTCAAGAAAAAAAAAAAAAAGAAAAAACTAATGTAATTTGTCCTACAGATTTGGCCTTAAACCTAATAAGGGGATTCTGGATTTAGATGCTATTCTACCTATCATGAGGCACATACAACACTTTTAACAGCAGAAATGTTCTAAACGTGACTAAACAAATAAATATACTGTTAACAAAAGTGAAACACTAAATATGACAGTACACAACAATCCCTGTTTTCCATTTACTATACCCTACTACCTTCTTGCATAACCAAAATGGAAACGTTAAAATACCCCATTTTTCTACCTATCTAACTATACCACCATTAAAACATCTGAGTACAATCAAAAGGTATGTAAGTTAATAATAATAATTCTTCATCTATGCCCCCTTGTCTAATACTGCACTTCTGTTTTATTACTCCTAACTGTGCCTTGTCCCCCAACTCGTTGCATGTACCATTTCCCAGGTATACAATAGCTTGTCTACCATGACCATATATCATGACTATATTAAAGTATAATTTATTCTTGAGGAAGCTTTCTTGGTTAAGCAAAAGAAGTCCAAGACTTCATCTCTATATTTCAGGTCTGCAAGATATCTTGCAGTCAAGTATCTTAAATTTATGGGCAGCACCTGTGGCTAAAAAGGGTAGGGCACTGGCCCCATATACCAGAGGTGGCACATTCAAACCCAGCCCCTGGCCAAAAACTGCAAAAAAAAAAAAAAAAAGAATCTTAAATGTAACTGTTGTGGCTAATCAGCTCCTGACTAATGTTAACGCCAGATTTTCTCCATGTGAATTCTTAACCTACCCACCTTCTAATTAGGTAGAAGAGTAGTTTAAAATAATCCACAAATGTACACAACCAATAATTTGCCTTTAAATTATTTACCAAGATCAACCATACTGATTAAGAGAAGATTCTCAGCAATTAAAAAGAAGAAGTTTGGGTTCAGTGCCTATAGCTCAAGCAGTTTAGGCACCAGCCACATACTCCAGAGCTGGCAGGTTCGAATCCAACCCAGGCCCGCCAAACAACAATGACAACTACAACCAAAAAATAGCCGGGCATTGAGGCGGGCGCCTGTAATCCCAGCTACTTGGGAGGCTGAGGCAAGAGAATCGCTTAAACCCAAGAGTTGGAGATTGCTGTGAGCTGTGACAACATAGTACTCAACCAGGATAACAGCTTGAGACTCTGTCTCCCAAAAAAAAAAAAAAAAAAAGAAGCAGCTTACACAAGGCATGGATTCTGCTCCTCCTACCCCAACTAAAAAAGTTAAAAATGAGTGAGGATACATTCTGAAGTTTCTTGTCTTAATCTCAAGGCCCTCTGGGCAGGAACACAGGGGAATATGGGTCACTTCCCTTATGATGCTCAGCTTTTCAAAGATGTCGACCGGACTTTATCTATCTGAACCAAGATAAAGCAGTCCTAACAAATTAGGTAAATTTTTTTTTTTTTAAACACAGAGTTTCACTTTGTTGCTCTGGGCAGATTGCCGTGGCGTCATAGCTCACAGTAACCTCAAACTCTTGGGCTCAAGCACCAGTCTGTTAATTAGCTTTTGATGACAGTACACTGTGTTTCTGTTAGGAGGAGAATTTGTGAATAGCTGCATACCTCGATGCTATCTTTCTTTTTTCTTTTTTTTTGAGACAGAGTCTCACTTTGTTGCCCATGGTAGAGTGCTGTAGTGTCATAGCTCACAGCAATCTCAGACTCTTGGACTCAAGCAATCCTCTTGCCTCAGCCTCCCAAATATCTGGGACTTCAGGTGCCTGCCACAACACCTACCTATTTTTAGAGACAGGGTATCCCGCTTGTTCAGGCTGGTCTTAAACCTGGTGAGCTCAAAAATTCTACCCACCTCAGCCTCCCAGAGTGTCAGCATTACAAGCGTGAGCCACCGTGCCCAGCCCTAGGGTAAATTTCTTAAGAAGTAGAACCAAGTCTCATTTGTCTTCTTGTCTTCAATGCCCAAGGACTTTATCATACAGTTAAATGCTTAATAAAAAAACTGAATAACTGGGCTCGGTGCCTGTGGCTCACTGAGTAGGGTGCCAGCCACATACACCAAGGGTAGCGGGTTCAAGCCCGCCTAGGCCTGCTAAACAACAATGACAACTGCAACCAAAAAACATCCGGGCACTGTGGTGAGAGCCTGTAGTCCCAGCTACTCGGGAGGCTGAGGCAAGAGAATCGCTTAAGCCCAAGATTTGGAGGTTGCTGTGCAGTGACACCAGGGCACTCAGTACTAAGGGTGACATAGTAAGACTCTGTCTCAAAAAAACAAACAAAAAAAGAAAAAAACTGAATTAGTAACTGATTATAATACCCAATATTATGAATACCTCTGGTTGCCCAAAGGGTCTTAATACTATGCCCTTCCAGGTCCACCAACCCAAATAACATTCCTGGTATTAAAACGGGTAGCAGTGGCTAGGCATGGTGGCTCAGACCTGTAATCCTAGCACTCTGGGAAGCCAAGGCGGGTGGATTGCTTGAGCTCACGAGTTTGAGACAAGCATGAGCAAAAGCAAGAACCCTATCTGTACTAAAAATAGAAAAATTGAGGCAAGAGGATCACTTAAGCCCAGGAGTTGGAGGTTGCTGTGAGCTATGATGCCACAGCACTATACCTAGAGCAATAGCTTGAGACTATCTTAAAAAAAAAAAAAAAGAAAGAAAGAAAGAAAGCAAGCAGGTAGTGAAGAGAGAGAACTGTATTTATAATCAGGTGTCTGAGCATTAAATTCCAACATTTTCATTTACCATTGACTCTGGGAAAGTCACTAACCTCTCTTACCGCCGTTCATAAGATAGGAACATTACCTATTATATCAGGTGACTTAAAGCATTAAAATGATATGACTGCTTCATATCCTACATAATACAAGCTTTTATTGTAGAAATGAAAAACTTTTATATTCTGAATTCTTCTATTCTGTATAATCCAGTCTTCTTAGCACCAACAAAACTACCATTTCCTCAGCCAAAAATGATGTCTCCTAATACCAGAGAAGGAAATGAATTAAGAAAACTCACGATATATTAGTGATTTTCAAACGACTTTGATGAAGATTATAGTTACTAATAGCATTCTGTGCTGTGTTTTGCTAAATGATTATAGATGTTCTTACCATGGGAGTTGGGGGGTGGGGTGGGACAGGGTAGGGTATGTTAACAATATGAGGTGATAAAGAAGTTAACTAGATCCACTATAGTAACCATTTTATGTATTACCTTATAACACATGTTGTATACTTTAAATATACACAATAAATTTTAAATAAAAGAAAAAACAATTTTCAAGTTATAGAAATATCCTTTAAAGCTCTTATACAAATCCGTTAATACACAAAAACATCAGCCTGCAGCCACGTAAAGTGTCAAGGACCCTACTGCTGTAGCAGTTTCAATGTTCCTTGCTCCCGTGGTGACCTCAAGTGAGATAATTCTGTATAACCTTGGCAGGTTGTATGTACATTTTAAAAGAAAGTACTTTTAATTCAAAGAAATTGGTGAAATTTCAGAAGGAACTGAAAGATACTTTTCGGTCCCCCCCTTCCCAGGAAAGTGTCACATTTAAAAGGGGCAAGAGGGCGGTGCCTGTGGCTCAAAGGAGTAGGGTGCCGCCCCCCTATACCGCAGGTGGCGGGTTGAAACCCAGCCCCGGCCAAAAACTGTAATAAATTAATAAATAAATAAATAAATAAATAAATAAGGCAAGAGGCCTCAGAGGTCCTTCACGGTCTACCTACTCCTCCCACTCATTACTCCCCTCCCCTCTAAATGTGTGTCCCAAAGGGCTGGTATCTTGACCCTCCCTCCTACCCCATCCTTTCACAGGCCAACAACTACTCTTCCTTTTGGATCTAACAGAAAAATGACAAAGACTTGACCGGTCTGGCCCTGGGTCTTCTCTCTCGATCTAAACTCAGAGTGTACCATCTGACACAAGGTTTGCCCGTTCACTGGTGGCAGAAAAAAATCTAGCCTATTAGCAAAACTCATATTAATTCATTATTATACCTCTTTGTTTAGATAGTATCATAATTTGCCATTCACACATTTGATTTCTTATAACATTAAAATACTGAAAAATGCTAGCTTTTGCTTTGTCAAAAATTTGAGACAGTCTTGTAATGTTGTCCAGGCTAATCTCAATCTACTGGGCTCAAAGGATGCCCCTGCCTCAGCCTCCTGAGTGGCTGAGATTACTGGTGTTTACTGCCTTGCTTGGCCTAAGGAATTGCTAGCTTTAACACAAGAACTTTTCAAGATTCAAATATTTATATGTTACTCTTCTTTGTCTAATTGCATATTTATGGAGTAAAATGTGATGTTTTGATCTATGCACGTATTATAGAAAGATTTAATTAAACTAATAAACATATCTACCATCCAACCAACCTGTATTTTTTTATTGTGAGAACAAAAGGTCATTTTAGCAATTTTGAAATATATAACATACTACCAACTAGTCACTGTGCAGTGCAACAGACCACTAAAACTTATCTCCAAAGGAACCAAAATCAGTCATGTCAAAGAGATTATCTACACTCCCATACTCACTTAAGCATTATTCACAATAGCCAAGGTTTGGAAACAACCTAAGCATTCGTTAACAGATAAATGAATAAAGATGATGTGGTATGTGTGTACACATGATCACATACACACAATGAAATAAACTATTGAGCCTTTAAAAAGAAGGAAATTCTGTCATTTGCTACAACATAGATGGAACTAAAAGAACATTATGGTAAGTAAAGTAAACTGGACATTGAAAGGTTACTGGATGATCTCTCTTCTATGTAGAATCTAAAAATGTTGACCTCATAGAAATAGAGAATATAAATGGGAAGGCAGGGGAAGGCAGGAAGATGTAGATCAAAGAGTACAAAGTTTCATTTAGACTAGAGCAATAAGCTTTAGTAATTTAAATTCTACTTTTGAGAAACTTAAAGGAAATGCTGGTCCAAAATTTTAAAGATGTTGAAATAAATACTTTAGTTCTCTAATTAACATGAAATATTAAATACATCATTCAACTTAAATACAAACCTGTATGGGTGGAATATCTGGCAGCGATGGAAGGTTTTCTGGATTGGTAACTGAGGGGATTAGTTCTATTGCCGTGACAGATGGGCTGGTGGGACCTCGGTTTGCATTTGCCATAGTTGCTGTGGTAGGACTCGTCGGGTTGATTGTGGTGTTGTGTACCGACACAACAGGAAAGGGTCCAGCATGCCCTGGGTTTGAATGCTAATAAGAAAGAAGACATCATCATTACTAATCTGCTAGAATATTAGAATATGAACTATACTATACCCTTACAAGAACTTTTAGTTTAGGAAGAATAAATGAGTGTTTGATATCTGTGGCTGAGAAACAAAGAAGTGAGCCATCCCAAATATATTTAGAAGAACAGTTCAAACTCAGCTTTTCATTTTTTTATTTTTTAATTCAGCTTTGTGTAGTATCTAGGGGAAAAAAAAGACTTGCCAATAATTTTCAACCTGTCACCCAGTGATACGATCTAATTTTAGAACTAGGAGATACATATAGTAGTTGATTTGAAAGCCTCCAAGTTGGCTAGATGCAGTGGCTCACACCTGTAATCCTAGCATTCTGGGAGGCCAAGGTGGGTAGATTGCCTGAGCGCACAGGTTTGAGACCAGGCTGAGCCACAGCAAGACCATGCCTTTAAAAATAACTGGGCATTGTGGCGGGCACCTGTAGTCCCCGCTACTCGGAAGGCTGAGGCAAGAGAATCACTTAAGCCCAAGAGTTGGACATTGCTGTGAGATGTGACACCATGACACTCTACTGAGGGTGACAAAGTGAGACTCTGTCTCAAAAAAAAAGAAAAGAAAAGAAAAGAAAAGAAAAGAAAAGAAAAGAAAAGAAAAGAAAAGAAAAGAAAAGGTTCTGAGATTGGGCACGAGTGGTTCACGCCTATAAGCCTAGCACTCTGGGAAGCTGATGCTGGTGGATGGCTTGAGCTCACGAGGAGTTCAAGACTAGCCTGAGCAAGAGTGAGACCCCAGGTATTTGCTTTTTGGAGGACCTGAACAAATGCATGTGATAGGGCAGACAGAAAAAAAAAAAAAAAAAAAAAGATGGAATTCTGCACTAGCTGACTCGTCTGCTGGTGAACACAAAAACACCCATTCTGACTGCTGTACGGGGCATAGATAGTCCCTGGCACATCATGGAGGTCCAACTGCTGAAGGTTTCGCTGGAGGTGACCTGGTACAAGAGAATGCCCTCATAAGTGCAATAATTCAGGCATATGAAAAATGTCCTGCTGAAAAAATGTCAAGACTCAAATCATTGTAGCAGCCAGAAGATTTCTCTGAGGAGGAAATACATGATGAATAAAGTGTGATTTTGACATTGATTCCAGTTAAAGACAATTCAAATAATGAACAAATGGAACTGTTTCTTCAACTTCTCATGTCAAACTGAACAATTCCCAGAAACACAATGAAGATATGAGGACAGGGACTACCTCAGTGAGCCAGGCCCACAACTCTTGAGAAGTTCAGGAAAATTCATCTACCTCCAACAAATAAACAATCAAAAGCCATCCGAAAAGCTAGATACAAAAAACCTGACCTTCCCTTGCCAACTATTTTGCCTCCCATTAATCATGTGTGTAGAGACACTTTGAGGAACTGGTGCCAGCAACTCAAGTTGAGTACTGACGGCAAGGAAACAGAAGTTTTTCTGAGGCTTCAGGAGGATGCCTTTCCTGAACGGAAATGTGAAAGTCCTGAAACACCAAAGGAGGCCAGATTACATTCATGTTCAAGGAAACTCAAGGCAGAGAGCAAGACCTCAGGAAACTCAAGAGAGCAAGACCTCAGGAAAGGTCCAAGATGAGTGTGAAAACAGAAGAGCTGGAGAGAGTGGAAGTGACAACATCAGCTTGGGAATCTGCATTGGCATCGTGGGCAAGGATTGCTGCAAAAGCTGGTCAGCCTGAGACTGTGAATTCAAGGTCCATTCCTGCTTCTGCGGAGGCCTTTCTGATAACAGCTTCTGGCCTTAGGTGGTGTGTGACCTTAGGTGGTGTGTGATCCACGGCGAGCCTCTCCCCGCAGACACAGAGGGCTGCGTCCACCTACAGTTTCCTGAAGGTCAGGCCTGGGTGCCTGCCACTCCCAGGAGGATGATTTCCCTCTTCCTGTTACCAGCCTGCATTTTCCCATCTCCAGGTCTAGAAGATAATTTGTTATCCCCTGACTGTGCTAAGAGAAATAAGAAGATAATGAAAAGATTAATGATAGCAAAGAGGAAGAAGCGATCTACTTCAAACACAAAGTAGGAGATCAGAATGTGCCACCTCAAAGTATTAGAGAGTGATGGATATACTTTCAGAATGTGTAAGCTGATTGGAGGAAATGAAAGAAGAGATCATTGGAAGGAACCTCTGTGATCTACAAAACAGAATCAAGTAATTAGGACTCCACTGTGAAGATGGTTGGCTGGGTGCCAGCCCTGTTGAAAGAGACCCTGTGGAATGCCACTAAAATAAAGTCATTGCTGTGGAAAAAAAATATCTTATTATATATGATATTTTCAGATTGTGGTTACCTTTGGGTAACTGAAACTGTGGAATGTGAAAAGGGAGGACTACTGTATCTATCGCATAAGGTACAATACATACACCTATATACACACACATATACACACTGATGAATTATATATAATGTTTTATATCTGAAAATATTTGAGATAAATAACAATTTTTCTACTTCAAAAACACTGCTTATGGGCTCAGTGCCTGTGGCTCAAGCGGCTAAGGCGCCAGCCACATACACCTGAGCTGGCGGGTTCGAATCCACCCCAGGCCCACCAAACAACAATGACGGCTGCAACCAAAAAATAGCCAGGTGTTGTGATGGGTGCCTGTAGCCCCAGCTACTTGGGAGGCGGAGGCAGGAGAATCGATTGAGCCCAGGAGTTGGAGGTTGCTGTGAGCTGTGATTTCACAGCACTCTACCCAGGGCGACAGCTTGAGGCTCTGTCTCCAAAAAAAAAAGTGCCCCAAAACACTGCTTATGATCTGAGAACAAAACACTGCTTATGATCTGAGAACAAAAATATGCATGTAAACCACTCTTTCATAATGAAAACCACTAAGTTGCATGAACTAATTCACACAAGTAGTTTTAAAACACTTTCTAAAATTTCTTATACAAAGTCAATGTTCTAAATCAAGTTTTCCTTTCTGCAGTACATTTTTAATTCCCATTCTTTATACTACAGATTATTGCTCTCCTTCTACTAGAAAAATAGCTTCCACATTGAAAAAAATATATCTAGCATTTCCATTAAAAGTAAATATCTCTTTGGAATTACATCGAAAGAATTGATTCCAAACAAGACTATTCATGTGAAGCAATGCATGGACATTGCATTTTTAATGGATACCAGATACCTTTTGTAGAAGCTATCATCTTAGAAAACTTTAAAAGAAATGACAAAGAAAGAGAGAGAGAGAGAGAGAGAGAGAGAGAGTGAGAGAGAGAGAGAGAGAGAGAGAGAAAGGAAAGAAAAGAAAGGAAGGAAGGAAGGAAGGCAGGCAGGCAGGCCGGCAGGCAGGCAATGCTTTGTGCTGTCGTGTGTTAGGTGCAGAGCTGAGAGAAGAACTTCAGTCTCTGGGGGTTTGATATACACTCCAAATACAGGTGCGGGTTTCTTCTATCAAATTAAAGCTACCTTGTTTTCTTCCACATTTGCACACTTCTGAGCTAAAGCAGAGCAAACCTCATGGGACGATCACACCTTCTCCCTCTAAAGCGCCTCAGTCACAACCTGCTATTCTATTTGGATGCCTTTCCTAAGAGAGACCTAAGTGGATGTTATCAGTGTGATACGTTCTAATTGTGGATACCTAGGATCACCTCCCTGCGGAGACTCTTTAGTTCCAAATCTGATGGTGAACATAGATAACCTTATTCTCTCTTGGCTACAGTGCCTTTCTGGAGATTTCCATTTTAGTATACAGAAAATGTAGTCAAAATTTTCTGTCTGAAGTCAAGGAAGGCTATGCATTTTCTTGACAGTGAGAATTAGCCAGAATGGAAATATCATAATGAGACTATTCAGCTTAACCAAATCCCAAAAGAAAATTTGCTGCGTTTTTCTATTTAAAAAATATATCCTAAGGAAATAATTGAAATAAACGATTACTCTTTGCATCTGTTTCTATAAAAGGATCTATATTTGAAATTCAACAGGGTAGTAAAACCCTTTAATAAGATTTGAAGACATTAATAAGTGAATGCTTTCAAAATATATTGAATTAAGCTTACTCTTCAAAAACTACTGAGCGCAAGTTTATGCTCAAATGGAGCCAAATACAACAGTGCAGCTTAGAATGAGGTATGAGTAAATGAAGTAGGGAGAAAGTACACTGTTTAACAATTATTCTTCGTTACCATTGGCTAATATGTCAACATTACAAATTCCATCTGTCTTTTCTCCCTCTATCAGTTCCTTTATTTTTTATTTTCTCTTGTCCTTTCTCAAAAATTTTATTTGTAATTTTCTCCCACTCTCCCCTATTCTTTTCTTTTGTGATCTTTTCTGAAAATTATCTGGGTGCACAGGAAAGAATTTAGCTAGAAACTGTAAGCAAATTTTCTCTCTACCAGAGATGTAGAGCTACAGTTAATGCACTATGACACTCCAAAGTACATTCAGGTAAACAAAGATAATGCTCTTCCTTAAAGATATGAATGCTGTTCTTTACTCTCCAGTAATGACTAATAGGAATAGAAAACTGTTCCTTAAGTAACTCTCACCCTCAGTCATAAAGAATTCAAGCTTTAATTCATTAAACCCACCACACTGAAAGATGGAAACCTCTCTTCTTTCTCCCTAATACTGACACATGATAGCAAGCTGGTCCTATTTATTGTATGCATACCTGTAAGGACATGTTACAGTGGAGAACAGAGATAAATCATTACACATAAGTTATAAGTTACAACTAACAGTTCAATTATAACAATGTACTTTAAAGAACACATGGATGTTCTTCATCATGGATATATAAAAATCTTGGATGGATTTTTGACTTTCCCCCCATTTCTTTCAGTTTTTTTTATCTTAGGCAATGACATCCATTTATCATATAACTAAACTCTTAAGTTTTAGGTACTTTATTTATTTATTTATTTTATTAAATCATAGCTGTGCACATCGATATGATCATGGGGCATCATACACTAGTTTCATAAACCGTTTGACACATTTTCATCACACCGGTCTACATAGCCTTCCTGGCGTTTTTTTAGTTGTTGTGTCAAGACATTTACATTC